>VOMN01043610.1:0-17080 GCA_014899125.1 Orchestia grillus
TCTTGCGACCAAATTATTGATTATAGCCGATTTAAAATATTAGAATTTTATTCGGTTAATTTTGATTTGCGAATATTGGAGTCACTGTACATTCATAAGTTGAAACCTTCATTAAATGATATGCAGAATGTATACCCATTAAAAATTGTTAGCCGTGTTGGGTATCACCCTGTGCCACCCTGATGTTTGTTTTTTCAGTTTTAGTTCCTGCACTTGCTTGTATTTTCCATCGTTAAAAGTTTTAAATCCATTCGCAAACGTCCTTGTTCATGAAAGTGCTTCGCTACTTCGTAAATAGGTCTCTAAAAATCCCTCTTCGTGTGTGTCTTTTCATCTCTTGAACTGTTTTAATTTTTAATTTGGCGTAAATGTACTCTTATTGTACTCTTAGTTTAAGTTCTAGGGCACGCCTTAAAAGCACCACTGGTTTCTTGAAGCTTTGTTCGTGGGTCGCAATTATTACATAGTTATCATACATGTATGAAATAAGCTATTATAGATATAGGTAAATCATTTATGCTTGTCTTCTCATTGCTTTGCGTAGATATTGAAGAGCTTTTTGTGAAAGATTATATCATTAGGCATATTCATTTAATAAAAATTTTCCGTAGCAGATTTCAATGAAAATGAGCACATGCTCGAAACGTTCGAGCTAAATGTTATTACGATTTTTCTTTGCCATCTCATTCCTAGTAAACCTTCCATGCAAAAAACATTTACCTAGTATGTCCAAATCGCAATAAAAAGTACTCCGCTCAATATACTGAAAACCAACGCAATCGCTGACAGCCTTTCAATAAGCTTAAAATCCCGGTATAATCAAAATGGCCTCAAACTTACCGCAATGCATCGTTTTCAGATCCAAAGATGGAATAAAAAAGCCGCCTAAACTTTCTCTCATGGGAACGAGACAATCGAATGTTTTCGTTTGGCAATGAACATTACTGCTATGAAATGTAAATAAAAAAATATTTATGAAAATACACATCATTCACTACCGTGTTATCATCTCACTGTGACGGGTAGAATTCTAATACAATGCACGTCTACGGTGAGACGATGTTCACCTTCAAGTTCTCGACGGGAACAGCAAGCGGTGGTGACCATGTCAGCTGTTCAGGGCTTCCTCAACAATGGACGCAGTTATTCCCTCCAAACGGCTCTTGCACGTAAACTCGTTCTAACCTTCACAGATACAAATTCTTAATATCGAACGGAAGGTGTTTACGAAGAGCCTTGCCTCACGGAACTCCTTGCTGAACTTCTCTCCATAATCGTTTCGATATTGCTGGTTTGTTGACTTGGTCGAGAGGTGTGTCCGAAATTTGTGTAGCATTTGACCTTTGATTTCGCAGCTCAAACGCGTATCGTCTGTTGCTGCGATGCGGGTGTCGTTGGCAGGAGAGTTGCTGCGCTCGCCAGGAAGAGTTCTGCCTCTTCACTGCTCTTGATTGTCAACAGATCTCAGCTGTTGGGTGTGTCCTTGGACTCTCGCTCAGCCTGGAACACTCAATAAAAATTATTTCATCTCGTGTTCTCAAATTTACAGTACTTACATTAGGGGACGAAGTTGATGTTATTCTAATACATTACCGTTCTGTTAAAAACCATTTTCGATTTTGAAAGAGTAGTTCAAGTTCTAGTACACGCCTTAAAAGCACCACCACTGGTTTCTTGAAGCTTTGATCGTGGGTTGCAATTATTACTTAGTTATCATACATGTATGAAATAGGCCATTCTAGATATAGGTAAATAATTTATGCTTGTCTTCTCATTGCTTTGCGTTGATATTGAAGAGCTTTTTGTGAAAGATTATTCGCTCAAGTTTTTACTTATTAGGGATTTGAACGTAAAAAAACACATCATTCGAATAATTCGTCGGATTTACCATCAGAAACACGAAGCACTCACCTAAAATACCTGTCACACACGTTCAGTATGCAGCATGTTAGCTCAGTATGCAGCATGTTCGCTTAGTATGCAGTATATGCGAGCACATGTCAAATGTGACGCTACACGAAGGCTTATCTTTTATAATTTTACATCATCCCTTCGCACCATCTTGCGCTGACCAGGACGGGACAGCTCTTTTGGCTCTCGCATAAATTGGGTCCATTGAGCAAGCAAGGGACGCAGTGGGACTCCCTGGCACTTGCGGCTGCCCCCACTGCTGCCCTCTAAGGCGTCATGTCAATAACTTGATTCATTCGCGGTGCCCTCGTGACCTGCGTGCATGATAAGACGTTCGCTCATGTTCCTCAGCTCCGACGAGCCATGTTGAATCTCCTTATAGTACAAGCATGGCAGCTGAGAGTGCACGTACAGCGTATGAAAAACGGCTAAAGAGCCTCACGAGTTTCCTCTTACTAACACAATCCATCCATTGTCATTTCGGCAGTTTCCGGGTTGCTCCCAGGCGAGCTGAGGTTGCTTCTAGGTATACTAGCAGACGATTTTTTGTTCTCTCGGCGGACTTAGCATGTCGTTAGAAGCGGGATTGTGTAGCTGCGAGTGGTGCGGGCAGTTGACCGTGTTCTTTTGCTCCATGTCTCTGTGTAGGGACGCTTCTATTCATTGAAAGAAAGAAAAATAGTTTATTCCGATATCAGTTACATACAAAGTATATGCCTTTCGGTTTTTCAATTTAGGAGTTGTGAAATCCGATATTGATCAATCGAACTTCGCATTAGGAAAAGAGAAATCTATATTTTCCCTGCGTTTCGTTGGTATTTGTAAAAAAGCATACGGGTGTTAGCCTTTAGTTATGAAATTGATGAATGCCAAAAAACTTTGTTTTAAAAACAGTTATTTTCTCTCTAACTAAAACTCTTTAGTTGAGGTTTAGGTTGTACAGTTTGCCCATGTGATAGGATTTAGTCGGAATTACTGAATGCATTGAGTTACTGCGCTGTATAATTGCATGCGTTCACTTACGCCACCTTTCCAACGAGTAGCGAAAGCATATGGAGTATCTTGCTTTTGTATTATTTTTTATTCACATTTATCTCATTTGTTTATAAGCATGTAGTGATAGGAAGATCTTATTCTACTTGGTCTCATCTTAAAAAGATGAAACTGGTGCATCTCAGTGAAATTTTCTGTAGGTCTTGGTTTCTCAATTTAAAGGACTTTTTTTAACATGTAGGTCACCGGTTCACCAATTTAAACTTTTTTCACCTTTGGAGGAGAAGGTGGATCTCGAAAAGCTTACGCAAACAGCGACCAAACGAGACGGTGGAAGGCGATCATTTTCAGGCACACGAGCCTGGGTGTGACGCAAAGATTCAGTAAGAGAAATTATTATTATTGCGATAAAAATATCCCAATTGCTACTCTGGTATTCAGTTAAAGAATTTCCCATTCAATGACATCGTAATATTTCTCGTAAACAGGTGACGTCAAAATATTTTGGCAGCATATTGTAATTTTGAGATTAAAAAAGTGACTTATTTTACAGTTTTGCAGTATAATGTAATTAACGTATAGCTTATTTTGAAGCTAATGACGTCGGTTCATTTATCTTCCAGAAATATTACTCAAATAACTGAGTTGTGTAATAGTTGTTGATCAAAATGCTGTCGTATCTCTCCATAAAGAAGTCAGAGTTATTCATTCATTCTAGAAATATTGTTTGTTCATCGAGAAACGGTATTAAAAGTTGCGATATAGTCTAAAGAAACTGATGAAAACCGGAATAGACGAGGCCTGAAAGCCTCGTTGCGCCGCTGGGATACTGGCCGCAGCGGCAGACCTAAGACATGCTTCAGTGTGTCGACCCTTCAGAGAGAAACTCGAGCCTTTTCATTGATCATTGTGATCAATGATACAGCCACTACTTTAGAAATTAGAGAATTTGGCTGCAACAAAATGTTCCGCGTAGCAAGCATGATCATAGTACCGCTGATTGTGGAAGGTGCGAGCATGATGGCCTTAAAAACCTCTCAGCCTTCATCAGACGTGTCCATTGATCGAGGTAACATAATCTCGCGTATAATTTTACTAAGAAGCACTCGGGAAATTTCTCCTGTTGAAGGGTATGGTCAATAGCACCGCTGAAGGAACATACCGAGCTGCTCATGGGTCTCTTACCTCTCCCAGCACGTGAAGTCTCGACTCTAGACAATGGGTGCACGGTTGTAGGAACACACTCACTCCCGTACATCTGTTCTTCTAAATTTTCATTCTTTTCTTGGTTACAGATTTTTTACAAAAAAATTGGAGAGGGTAATTGTACTTCTGAAACGACCGAATTAAAATTTAAAAGCACTTATGTCCCGCCTCGACTGCGTTTTCGTCCCTCATTCCAGCAAAATAACCAACTCTTAAGTTCGTAGTTAGAGTAAGAATGCCTCGGTACCCATTGCGAGCTCTGCACCGGTCTTATGGGGCACTCGGTACCCAGTGCGAGCTCTGCACCGGTCTAACTTGCTAACGCTGTTTCTGTGAAGCCTAAGTGACCCCTCGAAATACATATTTACAGTCGGGTAAATTATTGAAGTGATGGATGAAATTCAATAACGGTTCAGTGTTGTTATCGTAGAAAAGGCGAGTGAGAGCTCCGCTTCAATTGAGGAGCCAAACATTAGTCCAATCAAGTTGACATACCTCGTATAAATGTTAAATGCTTCTTAATTAGTGTCAGGACTCCAAAGTACAGTGAGAAATGAGATGATTAATTTTTTCGTTTTTGAACAGCATGCTGTGGCTTCATAAAAGCATGCCGTGACTTCATGAAAACATGCCGTGACTTCATGAAAGCATGCCGTGACTTCATGAAAGCATACCGTGACTTCATGAAAACATACCGTGACTTCATGAAAACATACCGTGACTTCATGAAAGCATGCCGTGACTTCATGAAAGCATGCCGTGACTTCTTGAAAGTATACTTAATCCTTTGAGACCCTTCGGTGCGTGAGCGAGTTTAAAGTATGTTGTAGTATTTTAACTGTATATTGTATGAATAGAAAGGGCTCCAATAACCTGAAAACTTCAGGTCTATGTTCCGTTTTTAGAAAATGAATTTCTAATATTGTTTGTATTCAAATACGTAAACATGTGTGACAGAATTTCTCTGTTTCGTACAATATCTGACCCTTTATTGGAGTTTCAAATCATTAAGTGACACTGGAATCGAACAGAGGATCTTTTTAATGGATCCTACCGATCGATGAGAACGAACCAAAAGAATGCACTTCATGGGATTCATGTAGGGGAGAGGGTTACTTCCAGATTCAGAAAAAGCGACTAAGACATGTGTGAAAATAAATGTGACAACATACCAAATAATTGGGGAAACCACAGGGGAAAATCCCAGGAAACTCTAATCAAGGAGAGCAGACTCAGTTGCAGGTAGCTAGGGATACTTCCGATTCCACGACTTCGGTCCCGAATTGATGTAAAAGGGGAGAGACAAAAAGGTTATTTAAACTTACGTTGTAGAAAGCCTGATTGGAAAACTTAATTTTTGGCTATATGTTGTACTTCATCAACGTAACTATAGTAATGGTAGATGATTGATCCCAACAATGTAAACAAATGTGCTGAATAACTACGTATAGTGCGTCCATAAAAAAGTTATCCCCGAACATCTTTTGCATCTTTTCCAGTACGTGCAGTAAACACTGCAGTTATAGCTCGGGGCCCGGTTCCCCTTCGAGAAGTAGGTATATTCTTCGAGGTTCCCACTATTTTTGGACTTGAACCTAATTTCCATGAATTCCGTTTCATGAAAGTCGCTCTTCCGTTTTCGTTTCATGGAAGACGCTGCAGGAGAAGAACAGAATGCACATATTGATTGAAAATTACTATATTCAGAAGAAATATCTTCTTCATGTATATGCCATCGTCACAAATATAATTTATTTAAATACATGTAATTATTGCACCAGAGGCAAAATCACAAATAAACAAACTATGGGTCTAGATAAAAAAAAATACTTATCTGCCTCGATGTCTTTCCATCAGAATTGCACTGGGGCTTGTGGGGCAGGAAACGAGGGAACGAAAACCACTGATCTCAAATTGCCTTGAGAAACACAGATATATGACCGATTTTATCCTAGGTGACCTAGCACTACCAGGCTGGGAAACTACCAACGGAGCAGGAGCGAGGATATTCAATAAAAACTAGAATGAGGAATAAAACTAGAGGCTGGTGCGCCACGTGTGGCTGGTAGAGTGCGTGGAGGAGAGGCTGGTGCAGAGAGCAGACTCCTACACAGCCTGGCACTCGCGTCGCAGTTGCGGGTTGTGCCAGTGGTCTGTGGGCGCTCTGCCGCGCGTGCGCCCGACGCTTCCCAGGGGACGGGCCGACGCAGCGCTCGCTGTCGGGTCGTGTTCTGTGGTTTCGATTATTTCCGAACTCTTTGGCTCAGTTTGGGCTTTTCGATCATGAGAGTAACGAGATGTTCAGAAAATATTAAAATGGCATAGGAATCGTTTGAAATATGGTGACAGTTCAAAGTCAGGGATGTAAGTTTTAAGTATCTTGTAAAACGACCTTTTAATAATTTCATTCAAGGAAGAGCCAATCTGCAAGGTATTGTGAATTGCCTTGAGAGATATTCTTTAGTCGAATCATAAAAGTTTTTTCAAATGTTGCGATCGGGAAATTTTTATTTGAAATGTCTATCAATTGTCTAAACAGATTCCAATTCCAAAAATGCAATGCCTATATTTGTTTGAAACTCGATCGACAGAATTGTGAAGGCGTCGCAACGTCGCATCAGTGAAATGCTCGAGTGTTGTTTCTGTGTAATTTTCTTGCTATCGTGACCATCGAGACTGCTGTGTTTTTCCTTTTAAGTGTTGTTCATTTAAAAATTGAATTCCTGCTGGGTAATTTGAGTGTGTTTTCATCATAGGTCGCTCGTACCTGTGTCAGCAAATTGGGCCAATTTAGGGCCAATTTCCGTGACAAATTTCTTGGCGTATCCGCGCCTTACCTGCCGGAGAATCCTGCCGGGCCCATTGGCCAGCGAGCCCTGGCGGTTCACCGCTGTCTCAGGCATCAAGGCCTGACGCTGTGAAATGCACCCAATTGTGTTCTCAGATCAAACATGCTTTGTGGAACTTGGAAAAAAACTGAGTAGTTTGTCTACATTAGGAAAAAATACATATTCTTCTTCGAACGTGAGGCGTGAGGTCTCAAATTTACAGCCCATATTAATTTAGTAATAAAGCTACATTCAGTTTCGCACGAGAACCTAACAGCAGCCTTATGCAATCGTACGAGTATATATGCACGCAGGATGCACGCAGGATGCACGCAGGATGCACGCAGGATGCACGCAGTTTGTTACAAAAACTAGAGTATGCAATCTCATGAAAGTGGATTTTGAAATCTATGTAAATGGTATAGGGTTAATAATTCCCAACGGTTGCCTAGGGGCCGTAGGAGGGGAGCAAGCGTGCGGGCTGGCGAGACGCGTGCTAGGAGCGGAAATAAATATCGGACGAAAACTCAAAGCCACCCCAGAGGCTTTGCTACAAGCATCACACAAAGCCCCGCATGTTCGCTCAACACTTTTATGCAATCAATCACAGAAAGTTTTCTCAATCTGTAGAGCATAAAGAACATATATATTTACCATATATCTAAAGCAGCTATAAAATAATCTACTTTAAGAACTAGCTACTGCGACGATACCAAGCAATATTATTTGTTTACTAAGTGTCGTAGAATGTAAATTTTAGAGGCCCTTCGATATGTTATCAGTGAGGGTCATCAACTTCATTTGGGGTGCGGGCGGCGGTCGCGCACGGCTTCAAGACACGCACACCATGACGGAGAGGCAGTCAACGAGGCATAGCTTAATTCTCTCTTTTTTAAACAATTTTAAACAATTCGTTACCACGAGCACCCATCGTTTAAAAATTACACATTCCTTAACACAATTCCAATACACATTTTCAGTCTTAAGTACGTAGTTCAAGGTGTTCAGTGAGAGAATATGTCATCCTGACACTTAGGTGTGTACAGCTCAATTTAAATATATGATGTGGTGAATTGCTGATGCGATCAGCGAGCGGCGATAAAAAAGTCTGATGCAGAATTGAGAACGTAAGCGGCGGCTTAAGTGTGTGCTGCATTGCTCATCCCTCGCTTTATCTTTGATATTCGTCAACTTTTTTAGCGGTAAGGCAATATTCAAGTAAAAAGGCGTACGTGATTGTCGACTATAAAGGACCCAACTTCTAGGCACAATCTGGAAACATTGAAAAATCGTTATTTAAGTAGTACGAAGTTTTAGTTCGGATTTATATTGGTAATTAAGACATTAATGATTCATACTCCACGAAGGGGGGTGATGACTCACTTCTTTGGAACGGAAGATATCATAAAATATTGCAAGCCCCTGAAATTATTTAACCTCCCTTGAACATGGCTGCAAAATAAAGACAGGGGATACGACTGCCAAAAAATTCCGCTAAGTCATAGAGACTCTCTGTGGTGGCTTCTACGTATACATGCGTGATAACAAAATGTTCTTCCATTCCGTATTTTTGAATGAAGAAATTATAAAATCAAAATTACTTGACTCAGTCGAAATTGTGATATTCCAGCCAAAATTACCAGCAAAAAGTTTTTTTACACATTACTGTGCTGTCAAACTTGTTCCATCAAACATCATTTTAGCCTTTGTGATCGCAATTATCAGGTCGTATTTATGGATTGAAAAAGAAAAAAATCACAAGCCCAACGCGCCCCACAATGAGTCGACTGCTGCACACAACTGTTCAGTAGAAGCTGCGGGGAGTGCGCTGACATTACGCATTTTGCTCGCTCTCCTGCAAACCTGTTCCCTGCGCTGCTCAGATTACCTCCATCGAGAGCCTTTATCTCGGAGGCAGCGCTGGAATGTCAATAAGCGTCACACGGACTGCAGGTGGCGGCGCTTTGTGCTCGGCTCCCGTGAACTTTAGGCTAACGTTCCGGCAGCAGAATTATTCAAGTCTCGGTGGTGATGTCTCTTGAGGCGCCTCAAGTCTCCGTGGTGATGCCTCTTGAGGCGCCTCAAGTCTGCCAAGGAGATTAAATAACATTTGCCATTCTGTTTCAAGGTTTTAAGTTTCTACATCTCACGACTTTTTTTCGAGCATGTGATACTAATTTTGATTTTTGAAAGACTATGTGTTTTATTTCGTGAGTTGTTCCGACCACAGTGCATAGTAGTAGTAGTTCATAATGGTGTTTCCAAAGGCTTGAAAAATTCTTTATTCAATAAATAAAATTTTCTGCTTTGCAAACTGAAACGAATTGACTCGTATTAGTCACGTTATTTGTTCCACACACTCTCACAATTGAATGGAATAGTTTTGTCATGATGTACTGTATACTTGCTAGTTTCACCTTCGCTCATAACGGATAGTCAGTATCTTTCCCTGTGGAGAAAATTCATTGTAAGGAAATGCAACGTTCGACCCATTTTTTATCTTTTTTTGAAAAAAGAGCTACGTGTTGGTGAATTGATGCCTTAACGATTTCATTTTGATTTTTCAACGGCTGATATAAGTTTGGCATTGGCGGGCTCCTAAATGAAAGATGACCCAAGAATGTTCAGTGTATCATACTCTGGTACAGCTGTTACACCTGCTGCGGTCTCTAGGCCCCTGTTTGGTCAATCACAACTCATTCCATTTCTCCCAACTCCTCATCTTATTCGCTCCACATCCGACGTCTCCCAACTCCTCATCTTATTGGCGCCGAAGTCTACCACATAGCAGCAGCAGCGGGTGTTCTGTCGCTCCCATTAAGGGGTAAATCCTCTGAAGTTCTGATTTTTTGCTGCAAACCGAGCTTGGTCGTTGTGTTAGGGTAGTGGGAGCAGTTAGTGAAATTATTTCTCAATTACGTTTGTTTCCTGCCTTTATGAGTATTGGTGAGCACGTGAGTGAATGCGGAAAGCTTAAATATGGAGTACATTAACAGAAAATAAGTCGCCAAGCATAGAAAACGGTCCGTATAGTTTCTAAGTGACTACAACATGTTCACACCTGGCGACGAGCCAACAAAGACTTTGTGACTGCATTAAATGTCTTGTTGAGCTTCTCAGTCATTAATGTGTTTTCTGTAACACTGCTTTTCTTTACGCAAAGGGCTTTGCCTTGTTCAGAGAAGTGTAGTAGAGAAAGTGATCATTAGCAAAGATTCTGCTATAAACATGGGTATCTTAGTATTTTCATAAATTAATTAATGAAAATTTCTTGTAATGGAAAAAACCTTTCGTCGAACGGTCGGCGAGGAGTCGTCGACGGTGTTCCACTCAACTTTCCTGTGTAAACTTGCGATGCCCTCTGCCTTACAGCCCGGAAATTGGTTGCCCACAGCTGGCCTTAGCCCTGCTTTCCAAGTTCTAAACTCGATGTAAAATAAGGAAGCTGAAGTCGTAGAGTGCTACGTTACCAGAGTACCATTTTTACTCACCTGAATTTAATTTGCTTTGAACTTCCGCTTCGAAAAAAACTTGCATTTTTGACGCTGTGGCGCTCGGTGGCCGATGTGTACCCACACACGTGTGGGCCTCGCGTCATCACATGAACAGGCCATGTGTTTGCACATATTTTCCATTAAAATATGTAGTATGACTGCAAATTGCAGTGCGTACATTAGAATAGGAGCCATACAATAATAAAAAGGTCTTACTCTGGGCGCATTAACGTCAGCTGTGCCGAGTACAATTTCACGATCTTGTTCTTAGATCAAATCATCATTCTTATACTTCCTTATTTTTTTTTTCGTTTGCCACAGTGCAATGTAATCGGTTGCAACCGTGTTTACTTTCGTTTGCAACTCACCCAACATTTAAGTTTGTAATGATAACTCGCACGTTAATTTTAAATATTCTTCCTGACATATCTATGTTCAAAGTGAATTATTTGTCTGTGCCACTTGTTCGTAAGAAGTTGCTTTTCTTGCATTTTCTAGCTTACCTAAACTTCTACAGTTGCTACTAATTGAACATTTTCAGCTCTCTTTCGGAGCATTTCCTTGCTCGATACGTGCACCTTACCGTTCATAATCCTTATTCTCGGCACTGAAATGCCTCAGTAAATGTCAGTTGCAATCCTGTATCATACATACGTTTTTGATGAACTTCTTTAATAAATGCCGATACAGTTTTCTTGTGCATCATATTTGTTGATTAAAATAACTCGCTTTTTATAGACTACGATCTTCGTTAAAACCAATAAGATAATTCTTAGATATTGGGTCTGTGTCCTTGTACTGAAGCAACATAGTGGGAGCGCAAACACAACAGTGGGAGTGCAAACAACATAGTCGGAGTGCAACAAGAAATCTCATAAGGGTGTAAACTACGTACTAGTGCACAACTTTCTAGACAAAATATTACTGTTCCATCAAATAAAGATAGGAAACTATTGAGTTATTTAAATCATCTCCATTGAAAATTTCCATTCCGCTCACAAGAACTTGACAGATGTTGGTAGAGCACCGCAGGCGACGTGTGCGAGTGTTGAGGACTGTGCCCCCTTTGTAGCTCTTATCACTGCATTGTCATCTTGATTTATAAGCTTAGGATGGGAACTCGACAGTCTTCAGCACGATATTTTTACCTAAGGTTCATTAGAAGGATGAATTAATTCAATGGCCTATCAACGGAGGACCTTTGATTTACACCGCTGGCAGCAGCGACGGGTGCACGTCGCACGCGGCTGAAGAATGTCCTGCGCTGGGACTTGACGGCTCTTATTGAAGCCAACATGAACTTCATGGTTCAAATTGTTGCTGTCGTAGTTTCCACTTTCCGATAAAAAAAAACTGCCGGTGAAACCAATAGCATGTTTAGACGCAGGTATTCGTACAGAACGAGGCATCTTTGAAGTGCCCTACTTTGGCTTCTGGTTCCATCACAAGTATTCGACGCGTTGCCTCAATTTCTTGCCTGCGAAATCAGTGAAATGTTGGAAAAAGAACTTGTTCTTACCAATTTGTTATCCACATGCCTTTCTACGCATTCCAATTTGTTTCAATTTTTCAGTCTTTTTACGGGAGCACAGAAAAACACCCGAGATCTAAATTAAATTTTTCAAATCCACCAAATTTTCCCTATTGTCAGGATATTTTCGTCTCACATTCCCCCTGATCGAGCGCTTGTCTGCTCTTCATTCACGCTTTTTACCCCAACTTCCCCCACTGTTATACTCCCCCACTGCTGCGAGTTATACTCCCCCACTGCTGCGAGTTATACTCCCCACTGCTACAAGTTATACTCCCCACTGCTACAAGTTATACTCCCCCACTGTTGCGATTTTCTAGATCTGCGAGATCTGTTTCAAGAACTTGTGTTTTTCGCCTCCACGATCAGCTCAAATCAAAGAAATTGTAAGGCTCAAGAACGTATCGTGCTTTATTTATATTGTAAATAATTTGAAGAATGGCCAACTTTCTACAGCACTAGCCATATCTTACAAATTTGTTTTTCAATTAATTCCAATTGAAAATCGTGCCTTGTCTCATGCTTATTTGTCGAAGACCTACAAAGAACTACCTCGCTTCCAAAGAGAAAAGCGTAGTTCTTGAGCAAATCGCAATTAAATCCACTTTGAGAATCATCTCACCACGCCGCCCACATTCAACAGGGTCCCGCAAGATTGACAGTAACACACGATCACAGATCAATGTATCGAATAGAAGAGCTCTAATAACAAAAGTTGTTCTAAAAAGAAACTCTCAGCCCTTAATCAACCCTTGGACACCTGGTGTAGTTAAATATTTCCAAAATATAGATTCTAACAAAGATGCAATTTACACACAAAACAAATTTGCACGACTGTCTACCGACGAAAATGCTGAATGCAAAATGCCCTTTAATTCTGAAATCATTTAGATTTAAATAACCGTGCTAGCACAATAAAATTGCAATCCAAGACAAAACTGTCTCAAGAAGATCAAACAACAGTTGATAGTCCTATCAGCTGTTGTTCGTGTCTGAATGCATCCCCTTCATTTACGCAAAGGCAAATTTTTTCTTCAATTTTTTTTCTGCAATAATACCATCTTCTAGGTCAGTAGAAACTAAATAAGAATTTTGACTACCTCTATCCCAAATAAAAATTTTGAATTTTAAACTTAGGATTCAGTTGCATGTTGCATAAAGGAAATGTAGCATTCTTACAATGGTATTTTATTTTACTTCGCTTCAGGCGGTCGATGCATTTGCTCTCCCCGTGCTAATGTGCACTCTTGTGCTAATGTGCACCCCTGTGCTAATGTGCACTCCTGGGCTAATGTGTACCCCCGTGCTAATGTGCACCCCTGTGCTAATGTGCACCCCTGTGCTAATGTGCCTCATTCACTTGAAGATCGCGTGGAAACCGACAGATAACGCTACCTCCCTTGTTAGATATTCATAAAATTATCCATTAATTCCCTCAAACGTAATGAGCTTCAGGGAAATTCTTTCGTTTGTATTCGAATATGAATATTATCTTAAAACTCGTTGTCCGGTTGTACTAGTCAAGACCTATTGATTGCGATTGTGAAGGCCAAGGCAATCGACTATGCTTGTGGTAGTCCAGACATTTGACTGAGTCGTGGTAGTCAAGTCCATCGACTGTAGTTGTGATACTCAGGTGTGCTCGAGGATATACTGTGTTAGCAAAGATCTGTTCAAAATTTACTTAGAATTTGTAAATGTGGAATATAAACTTCCAAGACAAAAAATTAATGAACTATTGTTTTCGAGGGCCTTTCATGGAGGAGGAGGGTTTGTCATGTTCTGGAGCTGTTCCAGCTTCACAGAAGTATATTCTTTAGATGATGTAGCCATCAAGCTGAACCAGCATGGCTGCATTGAGCTGCTAGATTACCAAGTTTTGCCATTTTCCCAATACCTGAATTGAGAAGGCCTGTTCTTTACTGCGTAGGAGCCTGTCTTTCACGATGGAAACTGCCAAGCGTATCGGGCTATAACTGTCACTAATTAGCATGACTGTTATTCAGGCTATGTCAGGCATTTAGATTGGCCAGCTAAGTCTCCAAACATGAACACAAACGAAAAATTTGTGAGACCACCTAGCACAAAGAGTTAAACGTCGAGAAAATCGTCTACGTACTGTGGCCGCACTACGAGATCTGTAGTTGCAAGAGTGGTTTAAAATCGACTATGTTCACACTAGGACATTTGTAGACTTAATCCCGTGCAAAATTGCAGCCATTAATCGTGATCTTGGGGTTCCTACAGCATATTAGCGGCCGATGACGAATTTTTTGTCCTAGGAGTTAACCTACATAGAACTCAAGTTAAATTTCGTGAAGATCAGTTAAAATTGTGTCGGTTTTTGAAAAAGGAAAGTGAAATTCAATAAATTGTGAATGAAATTTCATTCTGTGACAAATGATTGGAATTCTCATATTGAACCCGGGAACATTTGGTTTTAAAAAGTCCCAAGCTGCTGGTGGAATAACAATCAATTTAACTTTCGTGTTATGTGCGAACAGAAACCTGCCATCGTACTGAATCCACAGAGAAGAAATGTTTAAACTTCAGGAAATTGCTTTCTTGAATTGTGACTACCCAATTTGATTAGTACGCACGACCACCGACTACACAACCACACGCGACTATAGGACTAGTCGACATGAATTTTACTCGTTCATTAATCGTTCTGCCATCGAGATGAATTCTAGTGACTCGACAGAAACGAAATCCCAAGTTCAATAAATGTTTGATTGAAATTTACGAGTCGCTTGATGACTTCCTAATAGACGGGCCTTGAGTTCATCTTCTCTTAGAAGCGCAGAAGCGCTGAATGGCGCACCACGCGGGCCGCTGTGGCAATCATTAAGTGTCCCATTAAGTGTCTCACTAAGTGTCTCATTAAGGCTCTTGGTGCGAGGAGTTTTCAAAACGTTCACCGTGTCAAGTGTCACTCTCAACGTACATCTGTTTGCCGCGCTTAGATTTATGTTCACAAAACATCTAGGAGCGAGACAATAATGAGGTCCGAAGTGCCTAATGGCACAGGATTAAGTGATGGCAATCACTGGCTTGTAATTCAATTACACGATTTGACCGACAAGTTATGTCACTAGCGTAAAAGTTTTGATTTAGCAATTTCAAACTGATAGATCCTCGATGCCTACTTTTTTTAATGCAAAAGACAAATCTTTCGTAGGAAAATAGGATCGAGTTGATATCTCCAATCAGCACATGTTCTGGTCGGAAAAAGGACCATTACGGCATCACGAAGAATAAATTAGTATTTCAGCAAAGTTAAGCCACTCGAAGGCTTCACAAGGCGCAAGCATTCCATCACAGGTGCATCAAGCCTGCAGTGGCGGTGCTTGAGGCTTGAATCAACTGTACAGGAGCCAGTTTAAGCGGTGAGGTAAATGTGCAGGAACCAGTTTAAGCGGCGAGGTAAATGTGCAGGAACCAGTTTAGGCGGTGAGGTAACTGTGCAGGAACCAGTTTAAGCGGTGAGGTAACTGTTCAGGTGCCACTTCTAGCGTTGAAATATTTGTACAGGCGATGGTGCGAATGCAGGATCAACTGTTCTCTTAGCAATGTAAACGTGTGGTTAATTATGTTGTTTTCGGTATGAGTCATAAATTACAAACATAATTTCCAAATTTCAACGTTGTATAAACTATGCAATACATAGGATAGGCAACACTAAGATGAGACCTTAGCTTAATTTTACATGTAAGAAAATACTTCTACGTTCTATGTTTGAACGGGAGCAACTTTGGTATGTAGTAATTCAAGAAAGATTTGCATTTTGTATTCCAGGTTTCTCGAGTAATTCCACTTCTAACTCATTGTAAGTGAGTACATTTATAAAGAAAGTTTAAATGATCCACTTTCAAAATATATGTTTATGGTAATCATCAGTAGTGCAGATCTGATTAGGGCTTGAGAAGGTACGGTCACCTCCACACGTTTGACAGCGTGGAATTACGGCGCCGTTCTCATAATTTAAAGCTTGCTTGTACGTGGCGCTCCTCACGCCGGTCGAGGTGCGTTTCTGACGTTCTTTCATTTGTGAGGGGCTTCGTCATGTGGTTCTCGCCGAGGGCTCCGTGGAGCACTGGTAGCGCGTTCAGCTCGCACTTGGGAAGGGAGGGGTCGATACCCGCTTGAGCAAACGGATTTTCACGGAACCCCGGAGTGCTTCCACTGGACAACGAAGCCCAAACCTCGCCGTGCCCTCATGCCTTGCGCTGCGGTGGCAGTTATGGGACCTGAAAACCTGACGATGTGCAGTATGTCAACTGGGACGGAATTAATAGTTTCTTTTCACGAAACTGACGCATAAATATGTGTTGCAAACATATTACCCCACACTAATCTAAATGGTGTAGCAGTATGATACATTAGCCCTTTCGTACCTTTTAGGGTAGCGTGCGCTAGTTACTATCGCTGGCTGCTCAGTCCAGTAGTACAATGACTCCCAGGGCACAATGTCTCCTAGGAGATACTACGACTGGCACGATGTGTCACAGAATTAAGTGATAAGAAAATGGATAAATGATACCACAAATTAAAAATATATGCCTAAAGCGATAAATAAACGACAGAAACACAAAATGAAACGTTTTATAGTTGATGCGAGCAAGTCAGCGCGGAAGTTTAACTTACTTACGGTGTTTCATGCGAAAGTTTAACTTTCTCTGACCACCTAGCGATTGTACAGATGAACTGGAAACAAAAAATAAAAACAATATAAACAACGGACATTTTAAAGCTTCGATACCAAGTGGAATTTAATTAAGCATAATTTGTTATGGCTGGGTCCATGTTGTAAGTGCTGTTGACCAATGTCTAGGAAAGTTACATGAATCAGTAATAAGGAACACATTACTCTCTGCGATAACAAGGAAAATTTAATCGAAAAGGAACAAGCAAAAGTACTTTAGTTATAGTTTGGCGCTACAATAATTGTTACTGAGAGTGAAGGGCAGAGGAGATAAATCTGCTCCAACATCTGCTTATGTACGCACACGACATCACGGGACGCTTGAGCTGTGCGCTGTAGGACTGAAATGAGCGCCTCCGCTCATATGAGAGCTTTGGTGCACCGCTGCAGTCTTCGTGGCTCAGCCCTGCAC
>VOMN01043611.1:0-15445 GCA_014899125.1 Orchestia grillus
GAGATATTTGTCGACTTGTAATTTTACCTGTGTCGAGAATGGCGATTAACGTGTTAATAATGAAACAAGCATAAGAACTTTTTACTATAAGTCGTGAATGAAACAACGTGGTTGTTTTACCCAGTTCGTAAGATGTAACAGGGAGCTCCTAACGAGAACTCGAAATTGAAGGTGGAGAGGTCACAAACATAAAAATGAAGAGTATATAATTTATTCATTAAATGCCATTACTTTCACACTACAACACAGAAAAAATAGTCGAAATTTACAACAGAAATTTCTTAAAAGTATAAGTAAACGTTAATCGTTTCAAGATGGAAGAGACGAACAATAAATAAAAAAACGAGAGCATCACAAATATTAAAAACTTTCAACTTAAAAATAGCCCAAAAGAAAACAGACGTAAACATTTCAACAGAACAGGCATTCCTTTACGAGAAATGTATGAAGTGGCAGAGGCCCCCATGAATGTTTTCAACTGACAATATGAATAAATGCATTAATATTAGCCTGCGACCTCTTCAAACAAATTCTTTGTTTCATAGCGCCCTCGGGACGCAGGGGAGGCAAGTCAACCAACACATACGCATACACGAGGAACGGTGGGTAAACGTACATATAACAGTACATAATTTAACTCTGAAGGGAGTCAGTGTTGTCGCTGTAGGTGCGTCATTCTGTATCTACTGAAATACATCAGTCCGGCAGCTGTGAGTGCCACAGCAGTTGTATGTGTACTAGTCTCATCAGCAATGAACCCCAGAAGCTGCACTTGTATTCGTCGCTGTTCCTTCACGGGTACGTGTCGGAACAGCTTAAGCGTAGAAGTTGGAGCAGCTGTGAATACGTAGCAGCAGCGGCAGCTGTGTGTGTGCGTGTTACACAGTATAATGTGCAAGCCTCCGGCGAAGGCTCAGCAATAACATCTATGCACATCAGATGACAATAACATGGTGAGCTAATTTCACCATTGGCCACGGCATGCAACTAAATGGGTTTGATCATAAAAGTGATATTCGACAATGATGGAAGCAAACCATGCATGCGATGAAAGAATGCCCATTGAATCGTTACCTTCGCTGAAATAGCTCATGATTTTGGAAGGCCTAAACGCAAGGCCAGAAGTGGATTCACAAGACGCACTCCAATGTAAACCTGCTCTCAGATAATATAATTTACTGTGTTGCATCGCCTACCGGAAGCATCATCTAGTACAAGAACATCCAGAAAATGAAGTCATGCAGGAAAATTGAAAGCGGAAACAATTAAAAGGAATTTGTGAGCTTATCGAGATGACGCATGCTCAGAAGAGCACTGAAAATCATTCTCAGCGGCCAACATCCCAACCGCGGTGACGCCAAGCCCCAAAGTCTGGTTGAGTCCTGACACTTTACTGTCTCACGCACCGAATTTGGAACACTCACTATGATTACTTTTCCATAAGTGACGAGTTTGTAAAACGAAACTGCAGCCTTATGACATTAAATACTGTCGCGCTGTTTATGTTTATTCACACCCAACGTAGCATTCATGCGTCTCTAATAGTAGGTATGTACACTGTGAAAAAAGTGGGTAAACTAGAAAATAATTTGGGTAGTGAGTGGTTAAGGAGAAGGTCATTGCTTTCAGAAATACGCGGCATGTCACAATGAACTCGAAATCGTGTTTTACATCACAAAAAATAAATCTCAAAGCAAAGTCACGCGAAACAAGTGAAGTCTGTTCTGTTGGTCTACGAGACCTGAACATCGCAACGAATAATTTGAACACATCGAGGAAACAACAGTAGTTGATCTTCGTATGATGGTACGCCAACTTCTTCTTACACTTTATTAATAATAACAACTCAAGTCACGACAACTTCAGTCAATACTTTATTAATAAAACTTGGCCTGAATATTAGTGCTAAGGGCTGAAATACACCACGACCATTACAACTACATGATGGCTGCGGTGTAGTGCACTACTCTGAGTCACGCTTAGCATTGTGTGAAGAGTAGGTTTTAGTAGTAGTAGTAAAGATAGCAGCGCTTCAGTAACTCAGACTATCTCGCACCGAACGAGTAGGNTCCCGAAGGCCTAGCTATAGCTGAGGTAACCTAACAGTGTCCCCTTGAGGACGCTGCTCCCCATAGCATAGAATAGGCAAACCTTACTAGCTATGGCCTATTCTACGCCCCCTGAAAGGTTATATGAAAGGTACCCGAGTCAGTTAGCAGGGGAAACGGGAAGTAAATTTGAAGAAAATATCTCAAGAAAGTGGAACATTTATCGACAATGACGAAGTTTCCTTCAAACTTCTTTTAATCAAAATCTTTATTCTCTCTCTACACGACATATTCATTTAATTCCATCAAAAACCTCTCGTTCATCAAAAAAAAAAAACGAGCTACAGGATATCTGGGCATTTATTTCTAAATCATGCGAATCTGCAACCGATCTCATTGGGAAATGAGTGAGAACAAGTAATCAATACTTCCAAGGCAGACAAAATTACGGCAACGGAACTTCGCGCATTACTATAAGATTTTTTCCATTCTGGAAGCCAGTTGTGGGATCTGCCGTCTTTGTCAAGACTTTGACGCAAATTAAAAAATCGCGAGCAAAAAGCCGAAGAGCTGTTTCTCAGAATACTTATCAATTCGTGACTCTTAAATGAAGAATAGCAATACTTTTCGTATGGAAGAAATTAAACAAAGCAGTTTAGTGTTTTCGTGAATGGTATCCCATGCACAGTATAACAGCTGAATAAAAACTTCACATCCTCCTATATTTCTCAAGTACAAGCTAAAGACAAATATACGAATGAAGTCTCTAAAAAGGAGCTCAATCTTGTTAGAGTTGATTATGTAAGAGCTTCACCACTACAAAAATAACATGGATCTATCTTCTTTCAACAGTTGGAATTAAAAGATGATAACTAGCAGCCCTACACATTATATATATCAAACCACATCTACCGTAAATTAAATTTACGTTAACCGGTGACTTCATTATGTAGAGTGGAACATCGCCGGTTGAGCCAAATATGTGCTGAGTCAGGGTTTATCCGAATTTGGTTCGTGGAATATTCTAGAATATTTACATCGTACATATAACAAAAAATGGTACCAACCATTGAGCAAGCGATGTTTCATTAAAATAAACACATTGTGAAATTATCATCGACCTATGTTCAAACCAACCTGATTTTCTGTAAAACTTAAACAGTATCACAAAAAAAATGCCCACCTTTGGACATGAGGTTTTCTTTTCATCCTTCATTAAAACATGAATTGTGATGCTGCATTACTTATTAAGAGTAACCTATTTTACGAATAGTACTTTCAACTCCGTTTTCTCAGAGTAACAGGAGTAACAGTAACAGGAAGAAATTCCCATCTCAGTCTGCCAATTGGAAGAAAAATTTTATGATCCCGTATCCACAAGTGCCATGAATCATAACCGACCACCACAGTGCACTCGAATTGTACACCAGCATAGCTAAACCGCTTGGCGCAGTACACTAAAGCGCCCTAATTCACGAGTCGCCAATGTTACTTTCAACCCAACCTGGTACGAGTTTAAGACCTTCATGGATTAATAAAGCAGAGCACAATTACCACGGTCTCAAAAAAAAACAATCACGTGAATTAGACCTATCGTGAAACAAGGACTCGTGAGTTACAGCACTCTACGTACTGAAGTACGACAAGCTATCTATCGTAGGTAGGTACCCCAGCTGTGTCGGTCATGTATTGAGCTCCCACGCTAACGATGACAAGGCGTCTCCTACACAACAGTCATCAGCTCAGCAATGAGATGAGGGCATCGAAGAACTTGCTTCGGTCTTCAACATGAAGACTGATCACTGTGGAAATAATTTTTCGCTCTTTTAATAACGTTGCTACACAAAAGGGGTCAAACTTATGTACATCGACTACAATAACGCATTAGATGAGCATATGAAAGAAAGCGATAGGATTTTAAGACTAGCGATTGATGAATCAAGACTCAAAATGTGGTGATTTTTGCAATTTTGAACGTAGTACAAAAATTATCATCACTTAACACTGTACCCAGGAGAGACTCATCCAGTCTCAAGAAAAGATTTAGGTCAGTAATGTATTTCTGGCTCCCGAACAACCACAAGACGAGCACTCAAGCCGGTCACCAGAAATACAGCTCGGCCCTCTACCCTCCACAAAAGATCCATACTATACAATAATACGCCAAGTGTGAATTTTTTCTAACCGATCATGTACACACTGAAGGAATTACATACGAGAAAATTCCCGGAGCCAGATTACATTATTACACATGAGATACGCTGACATTTTTGACGGTACGAACAATAACCCCTCGTATTTCAAGTTATTCGACAGTGAAATTTTTATACAGATTCGGCAGCAACATGCACGGTTTGCGTGTCTGTATTGGCACGCAAACGAGGGGTTATACGAGGGGTTATTGTTTTATTTCCTCTCCAGCGTCCCCGTACCGTCAAAAACGTCGGTGAATCTCGTGTGTAATAATAATCTTCATCATGATTTTAATCTTGATTCAAGACCCAGACAAGGAGCCCTTGTCAATCTTGTCAAAGGCAGGTTAACCACTGATGCTGGGTATCATACCTCCAAGGATTGATATGCAAAACTTCGAAAGTAGAAAACTGGTAACACCGAACATTTTCAATCAATTAAAGGCTTATCACGCAACTCGTACGTGATTCTTATTTATTGAGATGATAAAAGACACCATCAAAATCAAACCTATGCCTTTGATGGTGTCAAAGATAGGTGTAATTCAACTGCTAGAAGTAGTCGGGTAAATTTGGGTTCTATTATATCGTAGCCAACGGAACTACTGCTAACATAAGTTCAATGAAATTTTAAGCTCACTAGTCAGACTACTAATAATTAGCAGATGAATACACAGTACAAACTCCCAGCGTAACACTAGTGAGGTACTCAATCTACACATGCAACAGAAGCCACCCTAAAGAAGTCATCAAAAGTAGCGCAAACCAGAACCGCTCCAAAACTAGAACACAAGATACATTAACACCCCGCACTGAACAAGAGCTCCGCCCATTAACGAAGGAAGACCCACCGTGCGAGTCGAAGAACTGCAGCTCTGCTCGGGACTGCGTCTTGGCCACCGCCTGCTCGAACGCCTTCCCGAAAAAACTGAAAAGCAAGAGAAACTCCGAGTTGTTGGATGTTTAAAGCACCGGCAGTTACAGGGGTGAAATAGGGCGCACGATCGCGTTCGGGTGGATAGGGGCACATGATCGCACTTCAGGTGCAATGAGGCACATGATTACATTTCAGGTAAAATGAAGCAAGTTTCAGAAACTCAATACAGGTACCATGTGGCACCGCTCTTGCCAAATCCGTTGAGGCACAGATGGGAAACATCCACTAGACAGTGAGGACAACATTCAAGGTCTGCTTGTGTACGTAGCTGGCATCACGCGTGGGTGGGCGAATGGCCGTCTGAGCTTCAAAAAGCATTTAGCCGAAGTTCACGTAAGGATGGTAGATATCGACTGAGGCATCGCCATGTTCAGACAATCTTTCTTGAACCCACACATTCGTGGTGCGTTTAACCCACACATTTGTGGTGCGTTCAACCCACACATTCGTAGTGCGTTAATCGTTCTAAGTCAATTGGGCTCGAGCGAATAGACACACTATTTACAGCGGTTGTTTGGTCATTCATTTACCATTAAACAAGGCTGAACTGACCATGACGTTCACATCAATGAATCACACAGAACTCTGGGACCAGTAAACAGGAATATTGACTGTCAGAAAAAACAGTGCGATTTCTCTGCCACCATAATTGCAAGCTAAAGAGGGAAGGCACGAAGAAGAAAAGATCTTCCAGAAACACAAAGATTAGATCATATTATTAGTTAGTTTGAAGCTAAGTATCTCCATAAAATGTTATCCACCCTAAAATACACAGAGCGTAGACATGCATTTCAAAATACACAGTTGCTCACTTCCTGTGGGAGTGGTCAGCCAGCGGCGGCACCCCGCACACGAGGCACCAGTCGTCTGGCCGAGCGCAGTCCGGTGTGGTGAGTACGAGAGGCAGGGAGCGCGCCTTCTTGTTGCGAGAGGCGCTGACGTGGGCGGCCAGTGTGAACCTGCCCAGCGTGCCGAGCACATGTGGGCCGCTCAGGAACGGTGCCAAGGGCGACCCCTGCAGTGGGTGAAGCACACGAGTTTATGAGCTCGTTAGTTTTCACTAGCGTCCCATGTCCCCACAAAAATGATAGTAAATCTCATGTAAAGTAGTGCAATTTTTCGTATCACTGATACGAACCACCCTCTCAGACACAGTTCCGCTGAGTAGGGATATGTACCTGAGAATCTGGTTACGTGTGTCTTCTTGCATCTAATTTCCTAGTGCGTAACGAAATGACTGCACACACTAAAAATATATACTCGTACATACATAAACTTGGCGTATTATTATTTAGTACGGATTTTAATTTTGGCGTACTATCAAGGTGTGCGACAATGATTAACTGACTCGATAGTTTAGGCCGATTAATATTAGTGTTCAAATTCTTCTCAATGATATACCTACCGTAGCATGTGAATTTGGTTCACTTGGTCATTGCTGTGAGAAGACCAAGTTGGGTGTTGCATGGTAAGTAGGATACGGAGGATCAGTGATCAAAGAAACGTAAGGCATGAAAGATTAGCTTTTTCCGAACTGCACAATGGATACACATGTTTTATTAGAAATATACCGAAACTTCTGGACGATACTGATACTTCATTCTGAGTCAGTACCGATACAGGTACGTACTATATTTTAAGGAGATACAGTAGATAAACCGTGACTTTCCTTGTATATCTAACACATCTCTTTGGTTTCAAAGCATTTTAATTCCAGTCAAATAACAAAACGAAGCCGGCAAGAGTACCTCCAGACAAAGTGGCCACCTGAGAAGCGCAAGACGACTATTGTAGTAATGCCAGGCGTTGTTCTCACAGCGAAACTGCACCTCACTACAGCATACACTGCTGTCACAAGAAACAAACCCTCATGCTGTTATTGTCTAACTTTTCCGCCGGAGCTTCTACATATAATCACTTAAAATTATATCCACCCAAGGGCTTTTCTTAATTATTTTATAAATCCTTTGATGAGGTAGCGAGCGAAAAAGTTCGACAGCGGAGCTGCGACGAGCGCAACACACTGACCTGCAGGACGGTGGCGTACAGGAAGGGCCCGGCAGATATCACTTGGTTCATGTCGAGGAAGGTCTGCATCTGGCTGTAGACCGCCTCCAGTTGCTTCTTGGCGCTCTTGATGCCCTTGGCAAATAGCGTTGACCTGCACAACACTCCCGTAATATAACCTGCTGCAATAACGTATCTTCAACAAATACAGTTCAACTAAAACAAAAAACAACCTAAAGTATTTCGAAAAGCTAATTATTTAAAATAACTCTGCACCCGACGTTTTAACGCCTGAAAAATGGCGGCGGCACGGGCGAGTGAAATATCAAGCGCACGAGCACTTTCATATTCAAGCATGAGCGCTGTATCAAGGATAAGCTGCTCTTCCCTCTAATGCACATGCGCACAAGCGCATCACAGAGGTAACTCCGTCAAATGGGGGTCCCCTCACAGGAATGTTCCTTTCCTATGCAGGGCTGACCTGCTAAGCATTGGGATTTCTCCACAGACGGGCTGAGTCCCAAGAACCGTCCAGACCTGACGTGCGTGGACCAACTGGAAACCCTTACTAAACCGAGAAAAAAAAACTCACAGGAACCTTTAGGCACAACAAAGAACCCCACCCACCCGCTCAAGGAGTCGGAGGCGTCCAAGAAGGCCTGAGTCTTTGACAGGCCCTCGCTGGATGGAGGCTCGAGGAGGGCGAGGGCGGCGTGGGCGAAGTCGCTGGCGCTGCAGCGCGAGTGGAACACGTGACTTCGAGAAAAAGTGGGCGTCACCAGCCCCTCGAGGCCGTACTTGTCCGCCTTGCCTGCACACAACCCAAACCTTTGAATGCAACGAAATATTGCTTCGTCGATCTCACTAATGAGATTAAAAGTTGAAAACAAAATGAAAAACAGTACGAATTATTGAAGACCATGGGAACTAATATAATTCTCTTGTTTGACCACGAAAATGGGTATGAGCGGAGAGCATGTACGATCTTAATGAAATTGGGTTCAATGTGCATGGTAAACGCAAGCAATAATATAAAAGCCTGCTTGGTTTTGTCTCACGTTACTTATTATCAAACAGAATGAACTATGATCCAAACAATCTCGCTGATAAAAAATCATTAAATACCATCCCCCGGTGCACGTATGTACCTGCCAATACGGTTACCAACGCGATCACCTATTGATAATTTCAAAAAAATTTCAGAGTCAGTTATCTTCCATCTTGTAATGAGCACCCGCACTGACTTCCCATTTACTGAAAAAAAAACGATCAAAACCCGAAAGAAAATGAGGTCCCTCTATTGAATCCATGACCGTGATCAGCGCACAAGGACAGTGAACGAACGACCCACTTTCTCAAGACTAACACCTTGAACTCACTCTACAACATCCCCGAAATATAAAGTGTTACTGGTGCTCTGTAACAGCGGCCACCACCCGTAACTTAGCAGCCACTACCTTCTAGTAAGGTCGGTAATTCACTCCTTAGCTTGACGTCCATGCCACAGAATAGCTGGCGACATTCCGCCAGGGGCAGCCTGATGAGGGAAAAAATTTAACGAATTACATACACACAGACCATAGTCACTACAGTGCCTTTGCTGATATCAAATATTTAAACGCAACATACTTAGGTAACCTAGCAGTGTCCCCTTGGCGACGCTACTCCTTATAGCAAAGGATAGACAAACCGAACTAACTTATCTTTATTGCCTATGACTTATCCTACGCCCCTTGAGAAGAAGACATTGAAAATGTACAATCATTATTATTAATAAATTTCCAATACATCATAATCACGGCATAAATAGCTGCTTGTCAAAGTTACATCAAAAAACTTCAGTGATTATAGATTAGCTTTCACATATTTTACTTGACCCTTTAACAATTCAATTATTTTGGTATTAAAGCTGCGTTTAGCTTTCTATACATAACTAGCTGCATCCTTACGAACACGTGCAATTAGGCTCCATTTCGCTTTTTACAAATAACTACCTGCAGCCATATGAAACAGAACCATAGTTCTTTGGGATGCTAAAGGGTTAAGCTATAGAGTTAGACGTAAATTTCAGATAGCAATAAAACTTTAGCTGACTCAATGAGCAGTTTTTACCAACCGACCCCAACTCTGCAAGCAGCTCGAGCATCTTCTTCTCGCCCTTGTGGGTCCAGAGCTTGAGCGTGGTGGAGGTGTGCAGAGTGTGCTTCATGCTCTCGATGACGCTCCAGTGCCGGTACAGGGAGAGCTGTACGCTGCACACACCAGTGTTACGTCACAGTTCATACCGAGTTCACAAAATCATACCGAGTTCACGAAAGATTTTAATATGACACTACAAAACAGTTTAGACGAAGTTCACTGGACTTTAATAAGCCATCAGGTGACAGTTTACATTAACTTTACTAGGTATATAATAGGTACACACCAAGTTCACTACACTCGAATGTCTCTGGATTCTAAGTACACTAGACATTACAGTACAACAAGAGCATTGGACTCTTAACATGTCATTACGATACAATTTATACAAAGTTCACAAAGCATAAGAGCACACACTCAGAAAGGGGTCACCAAACAACGGCCTGTGAGTTCAATTCATGAGGCCCAACGACACTTAAAACAGCGATTAAATGAGTCATGAGACTCCTACGCCATGTATGATGCTAGACGAGACACGAAGGTGGGAGGCTGCCAACGTGCTGCTCCCGCATCCCAGACTTGTCTGTGGCGAGAAAAATAGTGACCCACTGGTGCATCTCATCGCTAACAACTGAACAATTTTGGTTTCAGTGCGGAAATGTACTTTTAGTGTGCTACGGCTTCATCATTGACTCCTAAATTCTCCTCTTTTCTCGTGGTTCGATCAAACTTTAATTATCTTTCAAATTAATTTTTTTTAACTTCAATTGTCTACACAATTTGTTATGGCTACTAAGAAAAGTGGACGCTGAATGTCGAGTGTTCAATAGAAATGGGGAAAAAAGCTCCCTCTTGTGAAAAACAACCAGAAAGCTGGTTAGTGCTTGCCGTTTTGAAAGAGTGCAATCTTCGGCATCACTATCAACATATATACTTTCGGACCTCAACCAAATGTGTTTAGGAAAAAGTCTGCTGAAACGAATCTGCATTTTTATGCATTGCCTGCCTTTCACCCCGGATTAACATGTAACAATAAGCATAATTTTTCGTATTTTCCGGAGCTTCCATTGTGGCTTGCAAGCATAAAACCGCATGATCATGCAGCCCGCGCACGCGTGTTCCTCCAGTTATCCGGCTCGCTTTGAAAAAAGTTTGGTGACCCCTGCATTAATGTCACTACACTTCAATACCTTGAATTGTAAGTTCACTACACATTACAGTACACACTAAGTTCACTACAACCTAATATCTCTAGCCTCTAGCTTTGTTAGACATCACTGTATATACCATCACATCGCATGCAATACACCAAATTTACCAGACATTACAGTACCCTGTACACCAGTTCACAAGACATTACAGTACACTAAGTTCACCAGATATTACATCACACACTAACTCGACCAGACTACGGAGCCGTAGACGACTACCCCACTTGGCGACACTCACTCCTTCTGGAAGGTGATGTTGTCAGGCGCGGGTTCAGTGGTGTCAGCGGTTAGGGCGTGGTGGAGGCGCGCCACGTGCGTGTTGAGAGCTGCAGCCGACAGCGCCAGCCTGTGTTGTTCTCGTGAGCTGCACAGCCTCTCGCTGCTCAGCGCTACGATGGCCAGCCTGTACACAGCACCACCTTAGCAGGCTTCCGACACGGGTCAGTGCGTATTATTAACCTATTCCAAGTCAAACATCAGGTCGAATTAGCTGCTACATTTAAGCATCTATGATATACAAACTCTGCGCAGATCGCGAACAGCGCTAAAGACTAGATATGTAGACAGTGTAAAAATGTCAGTGTTCAGGCCCACTGCCGCTTGAAATGGGTAAGTGATACCAACCTGCACATACATACACGTTAGCAGGCTTGAAATGCAGGCATATGCATAACACCTCGGTATTACTGTTCTCAGTTACAATGAAGAGTACGAATAAGAATAGTGCACGAATCGGACACGAGAGTACGAGTCTAAAAAGGACGGTTGTGGCTAAGAAGAGAATGTGTGAGAGATCAAACACAAAAAAAAGGCAAGTCCTTAATCTTCAAACATTTGTACCATGTACTGCATTTTTATCAGTGTCCTGAAGTTTCTTAAATATCTGCGCGCATGTAGAAATATTCGTTAAGCGAAAGAAAACTTGCAGAAAAATACGAGATTTGCTCGAAGAAAAGCGGGTAGTAATAGTAAAATATTTCGTACAAAAATATTTCCTTCTGTCTGCCACAAACTTTCTATACTAAACAATACAGCGAATCATTTCTAGACAAAAACGAAGGTCAGAGAGTTCATCTAAATCCAGACATGAGTCAAAATTACATGTTGAAATAAGATATCCTCAAAATGTTAATTACCAATCAAGAAAAATGAACACAACGAAAATAAAAGGGTCGAAATTAATACATCATCAACTTAATTAAATAAATGGACGAGAAGTCCATTATCAACAAACTTATGCAAATAAATCCGACGAGAAGCAAAAACTCATTTCGTTCGTATCTCCTCAAAAAACGCGTTACCCTAATTATTTTGACACACACGACACACACTTTCTCGGTCACGCTTTAAATTCTTTCAAAACGGCACGTCAAAACTGTCGCATTAGACTAGGAAGAGGAGCACTTACCACAAGAGGTCACAAGTGTCCTTGGAGAGCTTCCAGGCCAGCTCAAACACTAGCGTTGCACTCTGCACAAACGCGTAAACTGACCTGTCACAGCAATCAGGGAATTGTAGCTTAGTGCGCCTTAACTGAGAGCTAAATCAATGGAAATCTGGAAGTTGATTTGCATTTGAAAAGACTGTGTAAAGAGCAACACGTAAAGCTCTCGAGGGGCAATCAAAAAAGTTCTCTAACAAATGATCTAAAAAGTTCATTTTCAAAACAAAGTTCATTTCTGAATGCTATTATCTACACACTTTTGTAACTTGTACTTTCACAGGTGAAATCTGCCTTTGAAGGGTTGCAAGGACAGCTGAAAATGCCAGAAAATATTTCGAATTAGCCGAGAACATTTTGACTGCCCTGAGAAGAAATTTCTCTTAATGGGTTACACAACTATATGCTGAAGGATGCAAATGAGCCAGTAAATCTTTGATATACTCTTACGATGCCACGTCTTGAACTTAAACTTTCCTAAATTATCAGTGAGAAAAATAGAAATGACTTAAATTTTACAAAGAAATAAACTCGAGACCAGGGCTGTTAAGCATGGATGTGCCAGATATCATATAGGTAGATTTCCACCTAAAAAATACATCATCGGGCCATACAGTTCGGGAGAAAGCTCCAGCGCTTTCTCTTTGGCCTCCACTTCATTTCAACAGGAAGTGAGTCTCACCGGACACACAGCTGACAGACAAACACGATCTCCTTTGATAAACACAGGAGCACAATAAAAACGTGCGTCTCACACGCACCGAGCCAGCAAAGTAGGAGAACTGGGAGTAGTCAAATAGGAGCTTGCTCCGCTTCTGCTCCCACAGTCGTCTGTCCCTCTGACGCTCCAGTCGGGCCTCCGATATTCTGTTGCCTGACTCGTCTTCATCCTCGTCTTCACTGTCAGAACTCTGGAATGTTGGGATACTACTTTAGACAGCACTGGTACAAGCTCAGAATTTTACGACAGCCAATATTTACATGAGCAATTAAAGACCTGAGTCAACAGAACAGGACTGCAGGCACTGTCTACAATACATACTGCATGATACAGCAACACTTCATCAACCCATAATGTTAAAGAAGTAGCAAAGCATGCCTTAAACAATTAAGACACATTCTATGAAGTAGAAGATTCTTTTTAAAATGAAAAGAGTTCATCTATACTCACAATGTCAGATATTAATAATAAAAACGTGTAAATGCGACTAACAAAAATAAAGGAATGACACACAGTAGGGATAAAACTAGGTTGATACAATAAATGGTTGCTAATACTATTTACTATATGGAAAAACATTAATAAAAATGAAAAGACCTATCAAATTTTCAATCACAGTTTTATAAGACACTAGACCACCCATAACTGTTGGGTCACACTTTAAAAGTCCTGTTAGAGATTCTAATGGTTCTTCTTTCTTCCTTACAAAAATTTAAAGCCAAAGAAAATAATTCATTCATTTCAATCACAATAAACCAAAGCCACGATATGATGAAAAAAACATTTAATTACAAGATGATCAGAGTTACGGTATTACATAGATGTAAAACAAACTCATGTCAAGTCGGCCGGACAGCCATCAAGGCCACTATGGCAGCCTGGTCTACAAACTATGCTGAAGACAGCCAAGGCTGTCTGCCAGAGTACCACACAAAGAAAATGACTTCCCTGAAGTTATATGTAATACATTTATGCATACGCCACATTACAACTATGAAGTAATGAAAGAAATAGCCAAACATAAGCTACTCATAAGATGAGTAGAAAATCCCACGCACCTCTTCATCCCTGAAGACATCCGCAAAAGCCGGGACCTCTTCATCGTCTTCTAATTGACTTAATATTCGAATCTGAAAAGTCCAGAAATTAACAAAAATTAAACTTATTCTTTCCAAATTCTTGCACCAGATATACTATGAAAAAACAATACAGAATTTCAAAAATATAGGAACTTCCAACTTCAATAAGGAAGAGACATTCCGGAAGCAATTTCAACTGGAAAGTGATTGGTACAGTTAAAACACTGAACGAAATAACAATTCACCAACAACCCACCTGATCTTCACTATAAATGTTGCACACATGAAGAGGTCTGTGAGTGTCAGCTAAAAAGACTTTGATGTGAGGAGGTAGTCCAAGGAACTCCACCAGGTCCAGCGTGCCACCGCAATTTATTAAAATTATCGAGCTGATCTGCAACAAGTAAAACATAAATACATGTTCTTGAGTAATTGTACAAAATATTCAAAAAAGGTAGAGGCAACATCTCATCATTTTACAATGGAATGCGTATGAAACTAAAACACACACCTACCCATACTTCAAAAACATCATTTAATTCAGTTTTATGACCAAGATATTCATTTGTATCAAAGACATGACAGTATTAAAAATCTGCACACTCATTGAATAGGTACATGAATATTGTATCATATGCAAAGGATTGATTTTTTTATTTCTAGTTAGTTTAGTGTTTCCACCCAAATGAAATTTGGTTCAAAGAGAACATAGAGAAAAAGGGACCATTTAGTATGGACTAAGTATACATGACTTATACACAAGTGCATTCCAACACTGGATTCCCCTTGCATACGAACAGCTAGTTAAAACGGAAGAGAAAGAAAGACCAAGAAGAAATAATTACCAAAGAAGGTATGAAAATTGAAAGAGCAAAGTGGGCAAGGAATACAGAAATCCTAAATGCCTATTTATAGCTGAAGTAACCTAACAGTGCCAACAGAGTCATATGCCAATGAAAATATATCATAATCAAATGAAAAGTTAAGTAGTATTAATTCCCTCATGAAAATATACATCAACATAAAATTAAATACCTAGGAACAAACTGCAGCTACTGTGTTTTTTTTTCTGCAAAAAAAATTCCGTATATTGTTCTTTCAACAACATGCAGTAAAATATCTATCCTTGCAACATACAAATTGCTAAATTGTTTGTGGAACAACTTGTAAGATATTGTTCATGCATTATGAATACTTAAAAATATGGTTTATTGCATCTCAACTTCAAATTTCCAGTGCTTTTAACATTTTTTAACTTTATTGATCATGGTAAATTAATTTATCAGGAAAGGGTGCAAACTTAGAGTAAGCCCAAAAAATAAGCATCAATATTGGACACATCATTACACCACATCAGAACCTATTCAAAGCAGGGAATAAGGATATGTTGTAGCACTGCATACATGTGCAATGTTTTAATATTGTAATACAGATGTCATTCAAACTTTTTACTATCTCAGACCTCTCCATTCAAAAGATGAAAAATCATACTAACCAAAAATATATGCAGATTTAAAAATACCCTGATGAAGTTCATTTCAATCCATTTTAATCTGTTACTGCATACTTCAATCAATCCCGCTTTGGCCAATCCGGCTTTGGCCAACCATTCTTCAGTCAGCCATTCTGCAGTCAGCCATTCTGCAGTCAGCCATTCTGCAGTCAACCAT
>VOMN01043615.1:0-11336 GCA_014899125.1 Orchestia grillus
TCAAATTGAAAAAATGGACAGAACTTCTGTTACAACCTGTATTATGAGGCTCTGCAAAAAATTTCAATTATTTCAATATACTAATTAAATATGTTTTTTTTATTTATATGAAATATGCATAAATTATAAAGTTCCCATAAGAATAACGGAAATCACAATAACAAGTTAATTGTAGCAAACGCAATTAACACTTCATAATTATCATGTAGGTTCAGCAGAAATTTATGTCGAAAACATAGTTATCACGTGAATCTAGGCCAGCAACTCGCGTACATATGCACTTCCGCTCAACGTAACTCCACGTCGGTGGACTCTGAGGTGTCGCAAAGTTACGTGAAAACTTATGTGAAAATCTCGAGCGTAACTTGTTTGATAATAGAGCAGGTCGTATAGCTACGTACACTCAGCAGGACTTACGCTACCAGCTGATCGCTGCGACGTCGTAACTAGTTTTGATAATATGGTCCCTATTTCTGACCCATACTGTGTGATTTTAAGTGAAATTATGGAGATCATATTTCCTGAAGTGCTCGTATATTTTTTGTTATACAGAGTAGAGAAGCACGCGGGAATCTCGAGTGGAGTTACAAAGCTGATGTCTTGCGCGTTGTATTGTTTTTCTAGCGGAAATTTTGTTTTGGCCTTTAAGGGCTACAACCGCTGACATGCGTGCTGTTTGGTTTTTAATTAATACAACGGAGAAGGGTTTTCAGAGGTATTTGAAAAAAATTAAGCAAAAATTTTATTCTTTTGAGAATGATGTTCATTTGCTGATGTATGAAACAAAAAGTTTGGTCGTCAAAGTTATAGGCTATCTCCAATTTCATGGAAACCAACTTTCTGTCGAAGTGTTGATAATTCAGTGACAAAAACTTTTGAGCTGGCTATTGCTGGCTCTTGACTTTGCTCTGTTGTTTCTGAGCATAAAAGTCTGGTGCAATACAGCAGCCGTTAGGCTTACACTCATTGCGTCCGCATGAAAAGTCAAGCCAATGGCTCGCAATTTCGAATTTTTCTCTACGGGATGAATTCAATTTTTAGCGCGCTTGAAGAAGACATTGCAGCAGTCTCGTTCTAACAAAGCTGATAGGGATAGGGAAGGGGAGAAGCTCACGCCGAGTGCTTGCTGACTTTCTTCTTACGTTTGCAAAAAATAAAAACACGAATGAACAAGATTGAAAATGTCATCAAATTAGAAATTACTACTCTATTCTTCTAGTTCAGCATACAACATGAGAAAATTTGTAAGCAAAATCATCTGAGAAACAAGTACAGATGCAGCGTAACGCTACCGCAGTACAGTTCAATATTGCCGTAGTGTTAAACCTCGCTCGATGATATTCATATAAAATGAAATTAATCTTATCTGCTTGTTACATTTTCAACTTTACTTTCATAAACGGAATGTGTTTTCAAGTAAAGAACACCCTGTTGTTCACATACATTTGTGCGAACACTTTGCTGAAGATAACGGATGAATCCCACTGCTACTTTTCTGATGGTATTTTATTGTTGTTCGTTTACCTCAAGCAAGATAAACATGCGCATTATGCTCCTCAGGAGGTACCTGATCGCTCGATAGAGAGGGAAAATACATTGAAATGAATAACACTAACTTCCAAAGGCTCTGTCTGCTCTGCCATCTTCTTCAAGAGAGAGTTGAGGAAAATCTACCGAGTAGAAATTTATGAGCAAATTACAATACTTTTTGTGATGAGTGCAGCCCATCACGGTTTTACAGTATGTCCATAAATTAATGCTTAGTAAAAGTTCTCGCAACTAAAATTCACTGCTTTCTAGATAAGGCCGACTGATTTTAGCCTTTCAGCTTCACTGTCACCCAAAGAAGTCAATTAAAAACCAACAGTGAAAAACGCTGGAGCTCAGCCAAACTCAACTCATTCCGCGCGAAACCCAAAAAAGGGAATTTGTTTCTTTGAGAGGGAAAGTATGTCACGCTGGCGAGTCAGAGTCTCTTGATTCCACGATTAATATAGGTTTCTTGCTCATTTCTTTTCAGCTGGGTGGGTTATGACAAATTAGTTGCACTTTCTGGGGTAAGCGTTCCCAATAGAGCATTGCATACAACAAAAATGAAGATATTTGTGAATATTTTCGTCAGATTTAGTGAAAAAGATATTTTTTCAATTGGAAAGTAATTTGGAAAAAAAGTAAGTTCGCCTAATCTAGACGATGCCATCGGTACGGAGTGATTCGTACTTGTATTTCCTGAATGAAGGAAGTGAACAGCGTGAAGACTCAGCGTGACAAGTATTTTGTGTAGGTTGTAAATGTATGATATTCAGCGGAGAATTGACAGTTTAAATAATTGATTGAGTTTGAGGGAAAAACAATGGAAGACGAAGCTTTCTTATTTTAAGAAATCAATGTTGCCGAACAAAAGAGACCTCAAATAACGTTGCTGCTAGATTGCCTGACGGCAAACGCTCGAATACATGATAATGAAAAAAAAGGATGAAGAATCTTGCAAGCAAAAGGATGCTAATAACCGCATAATGAAGCTCTCCCCAAACGTGAGCAAGTATTGGATTACAAATTAGGGAATCCTGCGCGCTCAACCGCATCCGTTCCGAGGCAGCGCGGGAGGAAGGGTCGGGGCAGAGGCGGCAGGATGTGGCGTGCATATACACTACAGTTCACATCTCACCCTGGTGTGCGTCATAGCGAGAGAATGCACGAACAAATGCAACGTTATGCAAAAGGTATCTATTTATTGCAAACTAGTTACTTACGAACATATGGGGTGAGACTCTAAGGACAATACACAGAATATAAAACATGGAAATATGAGCTTTCTGCCAAATTAAAATACATCTTGCGCCTAAAACGTAAAACTGAACGTGAAAGCGTTTTAGAAAATGAAACAGACTTAGGTGAAGTTTAGTCAAATTTACGAGATGATGCAATTTCTGATTTTGTCAAGTATCTCGCCGATTTTGAGACGCTCTCTGGCGAGGTTAATAGGGCAGGGCAACTGGATGTAGTAAAGTATTGTTCGTGAGAAGCTAGCGGTGGCAGAAATTGTTGCTTCTTCGAGACACACTCATTTACAACGGTTAATAAGCAGCAACTGGGAAATAAAAAGGTTCTACAGAGCAAAACAAAATAAACTCAACTATATGGTCTAGAAACAAGAATAAATTATGCAGGAATTGCAAAAAAGATATCTATGATTCTGCAAGCTGCTGTTGCCCTTGTATAGCTGATGTCATTTCAGCATTCCTTTGCAAAGACGCGGACTTTTATTGTGCAAATGGTGAATGATTTCTTGTAGAAATGTACAAAAACCGATTACATAAAATTGACTAACAATGCTTAAAGAGGTCTTCGTAGCCCTCAAATTCAGTTGTCTACTGGTATGATCAGTTCATAGGGACTGCAAGGAAACCAAATGAAAGGCTTCAGCCGTAACTATGCGTGAGCCGAGTGTTTCAATGACAGTTCTTCACTCAACATTTCTAGGTGAGTTGTGAAGAGTCCAGCAGCTCGGGGGTTGGCAGGGGTCCAAGGGGACGAGTTCTATTTGTGCCCCCCCCTCTATCTCGAGCGAGTTTCTCTTGGCAACGAGCCTCGGTCCGATGCCCTCGAAAAGGAGCTCTCCAGGTTGCCTCTTCGGGCCAAGCCTCGTCTATCTCGGAAGAGTTCAAACTGCCACGAAAGCGTTTGGCGACCTGCTCTAAATTCCCGATGAAGTAATGGACTGAGAGGCACTTGTAACTTTGGTGTCGAGATTTGAAGTGGGTCTATTTAACTTTCAAAGAACGAGATAAACATCACATATGTTGAAACGAGGGACTTAACAAAAGAATACGAGAACATTTTAACTTCTACAAAGTAGGGGTACTGACAGAATGCTAAAATATGCTTCTATGGGACACAAAAAGTTAACACGTAAAACTTGAGCACATTCGTCAACAACTTTCAAACTCACCTGAACTCGACGGCTGCCGTTTTTCCTTCGTAACCAAGAAGTTTGAGGGCCGACGTTGAAGGCCTTAGGAACGCTCCAACACAGTCCAAGAGGAAAGAACACCATCTCAGCACTGTGAAAATAGAGGTGAACGAAACTGATCAGCTTGTGCTCGTGAGCTTTTCTTCATTTACGAAATAAATGATGACAAATTGAGCTAAGACTCAATTCTGTAACTTCTGAAAGCATAAAGTTTGATGAAGTTAGCAAATTGGGATCACGAAGAAAATATTACTTCTCTTGCCAAGCTGAAAAATAATGCAGAATGAACAGGAGTAAATAAAAGCTTGCAATTCCTTTTCTTTTGTATCAATATACAAAATTAGGACAATTTCAAGGCTCTTCATTCTTTTGAATTTCTTCAGCATCATAGATCTTTCATAAAATTTCAAAGCATATGCGTGCTTAAACATTATTTTAAACCCTGTCTAATCAAACGGAATGCAGCTGACGAAAGCAGTAGGGAGTATTCTCGATCTAAATCGATCCAAATCAGCGGTCTCCATCTTTTCAATTTTTTTGAAAAAAAGACCTTGAATCAACGGAGCGTCCCTTTATCAATAAATTTATGAGAAAAGATTTAGAAAATGCTGCGAGGAGAGTAGCGGCGGCAGAATAAGAACGAATTCTCTGGAACGTCGAGAAGATCTCCAGAAATCGAACCATGTTACCTTAAGTCGTCTTTATTGAGAGCGAAGACAGATTGATATGGAAATGGTACCACTAAGGCTTCTGCAGCTACTGCGGTGAGTTCTTGAAATTACTCTAAATCTCTGTCGAATTGGGTATTGAAATAATCTACGAATAATCAAATTAAATTAAATTTTAAATTTGTTCCAGAATTTTTGTCTCCTTTTTGTACGGAAGAAGAAAATTAAACCCGCACGTTGGGAAGACTTTGTGGTTGAGTAGCTGAGTGATTCAAGACTCATTTCAGTCGCAGGAGTGGTTGGAGAGAGATGTTCGGCGGATGTTTTGAATAAAGAGCGATGGAATAGGGATGCGCTATCTTTTTATGGAAGCGTGTCGGAAGAGAAAGTTAAAGTTCAAATAAAATCATATTGTGAAAATGAATCTGATGTTCCTGTACAATAATATACTTGACTCTGCAAGAGCGAGCAGTTTGTGTCATGGAGGTTTGGATTTTTCGTGGTTGTACGATTTCTTCTTTGGCACTAATTAGTTGAAGCCTGTGTTGTGAGCTGCCAGCAACACAGATGCGAGAGAACTGAGAAGTGTATCGTATTATGAGAAATATGCTTCCCTCGTAAACCTAGTACTATGTACTAGGAATATCTCAGTCTCGTCTCCACTTTGATTTGGTATTATCATACATTTTGCATCTTCTTACTGAGAGAACTATCAGGAGTTGCTTGAAACACCAGGCAAAGGGATATTATGGGTCTGGCACCGCGCTAACTAAATAGGGACAACAGACAATAGGGTTAGGATAGCTATTTGTCTATCCTATGCTGAGGGGATAGGCATAGGATAGGCAAATCTAGGGGCACTGTTAGATTGCCTCAGCTATAGCTGAAATTGGGATTGGTTTCTTTCGTTCCCACTTTGCTTTTGCTCGTTTTCATGACTTCTTTGCCGATTATTTATCTTTTCTTCCTATTCTTTCTTAACTCGATGTTTCTATGTGCAGAGAATATTAAGTGGGAACACATTGCGCATAGATTCCACGTTTTCTAAAGCCCATACCAAATGGTCCCTTCTTTTCGCTCTCTTGCGATTTCGTTCCATGTGCCTAGGGAGCTTTAAGCTAACTTATTTTAATGATAATAAATTATGGCGGTGTCGTTTAAACTTAGAAACTTGTTTTCAAGTTCAGAACTCATATAGTTGAAATAGAGTACCCTGTGCATAAAGATAGACCATGAAGTTTATTATCGATTCTATTACTATATTTGCTGAACATGAGGATCGAAATTATGTCGGTTGATTTTTTCTTTCCTACTCAATTGTTGAGACGAAAAATTCCACTATATACGTATAAACAGTTGTTGTTTGCTTGCTTGGTTGGTTGGTCCGTCTCTCTGTCACGCTCTTACGGATTTAGATGGAGATAATTCTCTGGTCTATATTCCTAATATTCTAAAAGCGAGACTGGCAGATAAGGCAGTCCGTATCAGTGATCCTGAAAATAAAATTATTTTATGTCAGTGTTACCGTAAATAAGCGGGCATCTTAAGAATTTAACACCATTTGTTCACCCATTTTTGGTGGGACGGGTCTACTAGTTCATATTAATAACCCAATGTTCAGGTTTTCAGGCTAACATGAAAATTCACAAATGCTTCAGAAATAACTCGCTTTCACACATGAATAGCCGTTCACCAGCACCGAAAAATGTGATGAAACGCTAGCCGCAGAGAACTGCAGAGCAACACCCTCAAATGCGAGCGCCGAGATCAAACTGTCCGGATCGTGACGTGAGTCGCTAATGCGGCACTTTATGCTCTCAGTTTGTTGCCGCGGCCGGAGCGAAGTAAAAACAAGTTCAGCGCAAATAAGTCCATGGAAGTTGTGCCCGGTAAACACGCTACCACTAGAGGCTAGGCCGTCAGGAAGGAACTATTCCATGCAAACGAGCCTGAGCCGTCTTCCAAAAAACAAAATAACAAAATATATCGATGAGTTTGTGCTCACTTTAAGGTAGCAAAAGCATCCCCAGGCTCTGCGAGCTGCCTCTCCCCCCATGGGTCACTCCAGGCATTGTTGGTGCGCTTAGCCAGTTACGCCCTCGGTAATTACGAGGCACTAGAGGGGACAGTTTTTACTGGCCACACCAAATTGTTGGTTGCGAGTTTGGACAGCATGGATTGTGCTTACTAGGTTCACGATATGGCGTACGATGAAATCAATAAGCGAGAAAGAATTTATACGAAGAAAGCCTGTTATTTTTATAAGTAGAAAGGTTAAAGAAAATAAATAAACTCCTTTGTCAGAACCGAAAGGTTTACAGTTCCAAGCTCAGTTAACTAAAACTTTTACATCGTCACAGATTTTTTATGGTATTATGGTACTGGTAATTGTACACAGGGCTTTAAAGTAACGTCAATGAACTAATGAAACACAAAATTAAGCTTGCCGTACTCTTTCAAAACGTAGATAAAAAATTATTGAATGAAAAATTTCACTTGAAACGAATAACTCCCAGGGAATGTCTACCCTAATTACCAGCTAGGGCCCGTGGCCAAATAATTAAAGTGCGATGCGACAGGCGGGCACTGAGGCACGCTGGATCTGTTTGTAATGAGAACAATTAGTGCCCGACTGGATGTGGGCAACCGTGTCCCCTTGACGAGACCCTTGGCAGATTGATGAGGAAAGCGAGGTCAGGTGAAGCGATGCAGTAAATCTGGGCAGCGCGCCCCTGCACAGAACTGAGTGGGCTCGAATGACGGCTTCCGCTCTGTAAGCACTAAGGGATCCGTCTGGCTTCGAGGTAGTGAGTCAGCGTAAGAGAAAGAGGTCCCTAAAATATGTGTGCGACTAAAAAACTAATTTCATAAAGATATTAAGTTTACGATTCATCTGACTCCGGAAAATCTGTAAAAAATGTACGTGTAAGAATGGTTATTTTCCAATAAATTCACAAAAATGAGATTCTGCGTGCACAAAAATTTTTAGCTCTCAGAAAAAAAAGTTTAATTCATTTATATGATATTTTTTGCCTCTCTTGTGCCAAACGAAACTACTTTTCAATTTGTTTTATTCTCGTTTTAAGAATCTATTCAACAGTTTCCTACTCATTCCAAATGAACTTTTTATTATATAAGAATACCTATAATATACAGTATATAGCTTCACATTTTTCACCTGATGTTGTCGACCAGATAAGTCGTCAACTGGACTTTTACCAACGAGAATGTAATAATCATCCCCTAACCAACCATCCACTAATGTCATTACCGGAGAATATCAAGCTGGATTGAGTTACCAAACTAATTCCACTTTGCTGATGACATTTTAATGAAAGAGTGAAACAACATTGAAGAATAAATGGGATACCTTGAAAATCAGTTGTTACGAGGGTACGTACAGTTCGTTTTCTCTACTAGGGTGGACGATAAAATTAAATATCGATCACATGAAAATTCATAAATGTTCCCGAATATAATAAAAAAATGTAATGTGTGCACCGTACGCTTATCAAAATAAATTTTGAAAGACATTTTCAGTGAAGGAAGTCGATTTAAATACGTTTTTTGAGCATATCCCGAAATGATAAAGGGCGTTTCAGCAGCCTCTTGTTCAGCCTACTGAACACTTACGGTGAGATCATAGATCGTAAATTTCAAAGCAGCATCCCTAGAAACCTAAAATTTACACAGAATGCATGCGCGAGTCGGTGCGCATAAGTTTTTTATATCGAAAATTCAAAAAAGTTAATTTCAAGAAAAATTAAATGCGGTCTAATTTAACACATGTTACCTATTGACTAGTACAGTATAAGACTCGCCACACCATCCGTTCATACAAAAGCATCAGTGCCACGTTTCTACTGATCAAATTAAATGACAAACTCTCTGTGGAATAAGACTTAAATTGTACATGTGACCTACACAAAATGTATGAGATTTCCAAATGTTGGTGTGAAGGCATTCTACACGATCTAAAGATAAGATTTTAAGAAGAAGTTACTGTTAAGCTAATAATAACAGTATTTCGTTGAGGTGGAGTTTGTATATTTAATTTGCAACTTATTGGTTTTAGTACAATTCAGATGTGAAAACTTGTGTCTATATTCAATTAAAATGCATTGTAAGTGCATGAAAGTGCTTATAAAAGTGACCTAAATAAATTACTTATTTACCGAAAAGTGATTAGGCTTTTTGTTTGATTACAATGAAATAGTCATAGTGAGGAAAAATTTGCATAAAGACTCGCACTTTTCGGCCAATAACAACCAAAGTTATGAATTAAACACAAGTAGTCACTAATGAGCAGACAATACTGCAGTCTCTTCATAAACTAGAATCACTATTATGCAACATTTCATCCCAAATCTTTCAATAAATAGGAAATATTATGGGTATAACAGACGACTCGTCCCAGTTACATGCACGTTGTTTAAGAAATTAGTAAAAATTCTTTTATTTTGCTTTCGTAAATGTGATCAAACTAAATAAAATCTGTGAGTATTAAAAATTGACATTTTATGAAACAGATTCCGTTGGGGCGAATACGCAAGATTTCAGACTGTACCCTTTGGTGCAGACAACATTGGCGATCCCGCTCTCAGTCAGCTGGTCGATCGGGACGATGGCAGCCTTGTAGAACGAGGCCTGTTTGAGACACGGTTGTTTGGAATGGAAATTGAATCATCCTTTCTAATTTGTGTATTTAAATGATCATACTCTGAGAACAATTCCTGATAGCAGTCCGCAATTCTCTGTGGGTATTGGCTTAGAAACAGGATTTCAGACACGCGTTACTCAAGTTTAGTGAAAGATATTCGATCTCTGTGCAACGCATTCTGGATGTTTTACACCACGTCTGAAAGTATAAAACATTTCGTAAAGTAAACCTTTACAACTTTTGATAGGATTCCATGAAAAATTTAATATTTCTGAGACATTGCTAGAATAAAATAAGCCATCACAAAAACGACAATGAGAACTCTGATTTTTTCTGACCCTCTCTATTCTAAATATGTTTAAAGTTATAAGAAAATTTATTAATTGGAGGATGAAAATGGAACAATCAAGTTTAGTTTTCCTGATAAGATTTCCGTATCTAAGGCAAATGTTAGTTTGCAGCTTCCCTTTGATAATACACAACTCGTTATTGGGTGAGCAACACTCCAATTGCATAAACCTAAATGAAAAGTACACAGAGAAAGTTAGGAATGAGCTCCCAGACTCCAGCAATATATTTAAATAGTTTGTAACTTTGCTTGGTGTAGCGAACTGGTGAGCGCACAACTGCACAAACTGTTCAACTTCGATTCTGTCCAACAGAACTTTGGGCCGGCTAGCAAACAGGTACAGTTTAAGCTTTTCTGTATCTCTCATTTCCAAGTCACTTTCGCGCTTTCATCTTCAACTCTCACTACCGGATCGTGCAGCCATTAATTGGATACTTTTTTGCTGCACAACAAAGCACGATTGATAAGAACAATTCTGCCACTTCTCACTGCAAGTGAAACAAGCGAGTTCAGGGGAGCTCGTCGAATTTACATCAATCAAGAATTTCTAAGATGGTTTTATTTGTTCTTGCGTGTTACGGAGGATTTTTTGAATATGAACTGTCATTTCTGTTATCTCTCTATCCATCAAAATATGCTTTCAGCCATTCATAGCGATTGCAGGGAACTGTTTTATATGAATACAATAATTCTTAGCACCAATAAAAGAAGAGCGACGTTCCATTTTAAACCAAAAATTGACGTTAGGATAAAATTTAATTGTTAGTTGTGTGTTTCAGGTTATTTTAACGCGTAATCATACTGCCGGTTGTTAAATAGAAGAAAATAACGTTAAATTGGACTCTCGCACACCTCGTTCACGTTTGAAGATACTTTTGAGCGCGACTGAAATTTAGTGAACTCTGAGAAGCAGAAAGGTTCAGAAATGTCAAACTTGCACAGTTGTCTAGCGTCTGGAGTGTAAAAAGAATTTGAAACGATGCATAGAAACACAAAACACAGATACAGGTCCAATTTTCTTCGTCAGCGTGTTACACAGGTCATCGACGGGAAATTTGTTTTGGATTGCACTGAATTTTTTGTAGTTCAGCATTAGTATGCTGCATTAGCTTATCAAACTTAAATTACCCTTGGAATGTATGGCTTGCATGCAAATACTAGTCAAACCTTGGAAGCATAAGAACTGAGAACTCTTTCTTTCTTACGAAAGTAATAGTTATCGTCAAAAAATATTGCCCTTCTACGTATTCGGAGATGATACATATGTACATTGGATGCAATTAATATTTTTGGAAAAGCTTCCCCTGAGCAAAGGAAAATTTGCCCTGTGTGTGTTTCTTCTACTTTTTTCATAGAAGCTAGGTTTCGTGAATGCCTAAGCTTGGCTTATGAGAGCGCAAGGTTGGGTTGCATAGAAGCTCTTAAATTTGGTAAAATTACTTACATTTACGCAGATCTACGAACATCATCCGCGCAAAGAATGCGAGAGTAGAGCATTGTGCCTAGCAGGAAATGATAACGAAGTGCACTTCTGAAGAAGGATTGACTCTATATCATGTCCTCGTGCGTGGGGCTTGGTTTGATCTGAATTTTAAAAAATGAGTGTGAGACATTATTCTCATACTGCATTAGGCTGGTGATGGACTTAACTTGGATCTGTAGTTAGTAATTTATATTTGAAAGAGA
>VOMN01043618.1:0-14017 GCA_014899125.1 Orchestia grillus
ATCAGTGGTGGTTAAACAAATATCTATCTATCTATCTATCCTCTTTCAATAGCCTCTTGAGCTTGGGGATCAGCCAGAAGTTGCTAGGGGCCATATCAGGAGAGTAAGAACCCTGTTGGAGCACAGGAGTGAGGTTTTCAGCCAAAAAACTCTGAATCACGTGCGAGGATGTGCTGGAGCATTGTCTTGATGGAGGAGCCGATTTCGCCGTCACTTTTCCCATGACCAAATCTTCGGCCACAATGGAATGTGCCTAAATCGTGTTGATGCCCACCTCTTCCGCAATTTATCGGATAGCCGCACGACGGTCCCGTATCACCACAACGTTCACTTAGGCAATGACCTGGTCATTTTGGCGTGTTAGTGGCCGACCTGAGTGTGGCTAGCTCTCCACCGATGTGCGGCCAGCTTTAGACAGGTTGTACCACTCCTTAATCTGTGTAATGCCCATAGCATCGTCACCGAAAGCTGTCTGAATCTTCCAAATGGTTTCCACGTGGCCGTTGCACGGTTTCAGGCAAAAGTTGCTCCAGTCGTCCCGTCACTTCCTTTGTAATGAAAAACCGACATGAACACTACACAATTCCTTATTAAATACTGCTTACCAGCAACTGACGCTCTCGACAAGCGAGGAAACGTTCAAGCATGCGCACGGAGATTCAATGTCGGGTCATGCAACTGCGCTTGATTAATATACATCAGGTTTTCACCCAAAAATAAGGTAGAGTACTTTTCTAACAGGCTTCGTAGCTGTAGCAGAAAAGAAAGGTCTTTTCACTAGGTATTAAATTGATTGTTGCTTGTTCGATTTTCTGATGTTATAATGCCTTCAAGCAAATATTTTGCTGTCTCACATTTATGGCCACTTATTTTTCATTGTTGAAGTTAGTTTACTCATATCTTTTTCCACCCATTAGAAACTAATTAAATTTATACACCGTATTATTAAGAGCCTTTACTATTATGTATTGAAGTTTTAGTAAAAACTTACTCGCACTGTTCAAGGAATATCAAAATTTGAAAGTATCCCACATTTTTAGCTGGCAGTGTCTTTAAAGGTGAGGGCAGTGCAGTGAATAGTATTTCAATTTAAATATGAACAATTTTAGCTTCTGTTGTTCACTATTAAATATTTTGGCTGATTGCGTTGAATTGTTAAATGAAAATCCTGTGCTATCTTACAAAAGCTACCAAGTCAAACGTAGTATTCCGTTAACTCTGTGTTGTTAGTGCATGACAATCAAGAAGGCCAGGGCTAGAAAAGTTTGCCTGAACAAACTAACAACAATTAACTTACTTGCAAATACGTAGGAAAATTTGGAGGCATACAATGTACACTAGTAGGTACTCGAGGAAAACAAAATGAATTAGAATGTATGCATCAATTTGAAGATGTTGTCTTTCTGTATTATGATTATGTAAAGTTAAGGGGTACTATGCTAGTGTGGGAAATATTAAAATTTACAGCCCTTTTTGAACTCACTAGATTTTAAAAGTTGATAATTTATCAGCTTAAGGAATATTCAAGTACGTATATACAGCTTCCTTGACTTGGGAATTATTATAGTTTGTAAATACTATCTTTTTGATGGCCTAGGGACTGGAATGCATTAAGCTCACTTTTTCGTCCACTTATTATGTTGACTTCAATTCTTAGTTCTCACTGAACAATTGTTTCATGAGAGCTAGGTGGTATAGAGAACAAGTCTTGAACTTATGGAATGACCCCACAACTTAATCAAAACATCTTGCGTAAGTGGGGCAGTGCATAGGCAATGCTCTGGAAGGAAGTATCTTTGACAGGAGGCGGAAGAAATGAACAATACGTTGATAATGCTTCTTGCATTAATGTGTCTGCAGTACAGTTTTCAAAATGAGTGATTCGAAAACTGCTGCAAGAATTTAGTACTATGTGTATGATTGGAATCAAGAATTAGGCATGACTCCAAATGTTAGTAAATACTATATTTTCTAATTCACTTCTGTGAAATTGTATTTACTCATTAAGCAGAATAGAGCATGAAGTGTGTGGCTTCAGTTGGTTAATACGACTGGATACTTCTTCTCCGTTGTGATCTTGAATGTGAACTTTGAAAATATTTCTTTCGCGAAAGCTAATTTTAGGCTTGGATTGTTTCATTATTGAATACATCAAACACCTGAAACATTACTCTTTATTCCTTGGTTAACCTGCAATACAAAACCGTTGGAGAATTAGCATGTGCTAATGGTTACCTTGTGCTATAAAGTGAACGGTAATAATTTGTATCCAAAATTATATTCTCCATTAAAAATTGATTCCTTGTTCACCCCTATCATATGAGCAGTATTCGTTTAGGCTCATGGAGCAGAGGTTTATGTTCCATTCCATCACAAGTTCTTACGCTCGCAATGGCATAGGATGAAGTTTGATATCGTTTAGCAAGCCAAATTGTATTATTTCTAAGTGTGGCGTGTACTAACTGTTTAAATTTTTGAGAAATTTTGAGATAATATGACAGCATGAAGTGCTGTTCTGATAGACAACTCTACTATCTCAATTTTCCTTTATTATATTTGTATTACCAGTGAGATTTTTTTAAATTTAAAATTATTCTGTGCTTGGTATGTGAGTCATACATTTGTATCCTTACTTGTTTTATTCTAGCTTCATGATCACATTAGGTGTTTGAAGTTTGTGTCTCCTAGTTTTAATATTTTTCAATTGTAGCATTTCTCTATTTCATATTTTTCATGTTATTTTATATTAAAGTCAGTCCTTAAAATTAGTATTTGCTATGGCCCTAGTAGACTATGGATTGACGATTGTCATCATATATTGTTAAATATTATTTATGTCTACTGGAATTTTGCCGCCACATAGCAAGGAACTGCTCCACAAGCCCTACAGTTCTCCCATGGTAAACTTCATGAGAATGGTAACACATAAATCTACTAGTACCATCAATTCCACGTTCATTTAATTGTTCATTTTTTGGGCAATTTCTTCAAACATCCATCGACCATGTGAAACACTTCTGTCAGACCTTCCATGACTGTATTCAGTCACAAGCCTGAGTAGAATTCTATGCTGGCGGAGAGCTTTGACAGCTATCTAAGACCGGACAACTTGGCTCCTTTCTGCTGCATTTTCTATTCTATTCGACCTGTTACCACAGCCACACACTAACCAGATGTTGATGGTGTGCAGGGCAGTCTGGTGAGCAACAGCGGTGCTGCTGTTAAGGAGCAGGTGGCTGCGGTAGCGGCGGAGGCTGCAGCAGCGGCAGCAGCCCACCAGGGGGCGTCTACGATGCGCGAGCGCGTAACCATCACCCGACACACCCGCAACATGGGCAAGTTTTCTTCCGTCACCGTCTCCACCATCGACGAGGAGGAAGACGAGATCGAGGCTGTAAGTTGTTACTTTTTTCACGATTGCTACTTCTTTTCTAGCATTCTTCTCTTTGTTACGCTTTTTTTTGACGTTTGCCATGGATGAAAAGTAATTTCACATGCAGCATCTGGTTCATTTTGTTCACTTTTATTAATTTTTGTTAAGAGTAGCAACAACAGGGAGCTGAAACAATAACAGCTACGAATATGTATAGAGAGGGAATAGTTTGTAGAGAAATGACTTGTTGCACCATGGAGGAGGGTCCCATCCATCATGTTGGCAAAGGCAAGGGAGTGAATGGAGCTCTGATTTGGAGAAAGAACTCCATTCGTGTACTTTTCCATTCTAATTCGATGTATCTAATCTATAAATTTTTAAATGCTGGAGTAAATCTCTACTTCGATCAGGTTCAAAGCCTAATATGCATTAATTTAAACATGCGTAGTAATAGCTTGTTGAGGTAAAAATACTCTAATCTGCGCTTCTGATAAGTATATCTAACTTTATTTATTCGTTTCTAGTCTAAAGTTGTAGTAACAGAAGAACTGAAATACAGAGTACCAAAGCTGTTATCCCGAACACTGAATTCTGGGGCCCCCGTGAAAAGTATTTTCCGATGGAAATGCGGGGGAAAGATCACGTGTGTTTTGAAAAGATTGCAGTAATCGTTAAGCAGATGGAGTAAATTTTTTTGAGATTATGTTCACAGAACAATGATGAGCATAGAGCTGTTAGATTACCTCAGCTATAACTAGGCCTTGGGGACTTCTGTCTTTCGTGCCCACTATGCTTCTTTGCATTTTCATGCATTCCTGACTGATTATTTTTTATTCTTTCTTCCTCTTCCTTCTTTACTTGCTGTTTCTATGCGTCGGGTATCCGACGTGGGAACACACCTGTGAATAAATTCTACGTTGTCTACAGTCCATACTAAATGGTTCCTTCTGTTCGCTCACTTTGGATCCCATTTCATGGGGATAGGGAGTTTTACATTAACTTATAATCATCACTTCACACGGTCGGAAAAATTGTTTAAATACGAAGACACATACTTCCTATAATAATATTGAATTTATATTACTTTACACGTTAATGCCACAGTGAGAAAAACGAAAAAGCGTAGCATAGACTTGGGACAGAAAATTATTGACTTCACAAATCAGAAAGTAGTCATGATAATGTTTCTAAACGCGTTGTCGTCTCGAGATCATCAGTACTGCACAGTGAAGAAGTATTGTTGGTTTGGTACCACGGAGACTTTACCTGGACGTGGGAGGAAACAGGACTGGCATCGAGAACTGTACGAAAAACTGTGTCGTGAAATTGGTATGAACTCAGGTTGTGGGGAATGGCGCTACCAACATGTATGAGACGCAGGTGACCAGCGAGAGCACTCGCACAGCCTTGTCTGATGGGCTGCGTGGTCATCGGCCAAAACCACAAGACCAACGCTTTTTCATAAATCATGTTGCTACTCGATCAAACTTTGCTCAAACTCGCTTGCACTAAGAAGACTGCTTTTGAAAACGAGTACTGTAAAATTATGAAACGAAAACTGAGCTTTTCAGAAATTTAAAGTTCAGAAACCATAATTTCAGAAAAATCTGGAGTAAAAAGGTGAGGGTTCCTCTTTCCTCCCAAAGAACAATGTGACAATTGTGGAGCGTAGAGGTGGATCTATGATGTTCTGAGGTACTTTTGTCTGTTAGTGGCACTGGAAAATTAATTCTGATGAAAGGAACAGTAAAGTCTGTTGGTTATATAAAGATTTTGAATTAAAACCTTGAGTTACTGGTACGATGTTGAATTTTGTGACTGTGTGGCTTCGAGAAAAAAATAACAATTTTACAATGGCCTTCGATGAGTCCTGACTCGAATCCATAGGAGAATTTGTGGCCTAATTTGAAAGTTAGTCAGCCGTGGGGCTCCTAAATTTCTCAGAGGATTAGAAGGCGTGGCCGTCAGAAAATGAAAAACAACATCCCTGCAAAAACTTCTTCGAATATCATCCAAAAAAACTATCAGAAAAAACTGCTAGAAATTGCAAAAATGTATATTGAAATTACGCTATTGATATTGTGATTGTCATACTTTCTTACCGTATGAATATTTTTTGTCTTCATAACTTTTTCACATATTAAACTCGTTACGTTTATTCTATACATATAATGTATTTTTCTAAAAATTTAATTTTATATTCCTTTTTCTCATATTGATAAACATATAAGTATTTGAAACGGTACAAACGCGAGATTTTGTGAAAGTGAAAATATTGAATGTGTATGAATAATTTCGTGACTAACTTTGTGTACCGTATTTATAAAATGTAATCGCAAATTTTGATAAACATGTTCAAGTTTTATTAATAATTTGAGTACGTCTGTGTATCCAGTTCTCATACTTCATATTTCATTGGCACTGCACTATCAATTTCGAAAGTTTGATGGACTACCTCAACATTTATCGAGTTATGTCATAGCACCCTTTTGCGGTGCCCTGTACCTAATTTTACTTATTTTAGTACAGGCGCCTCTGGAAGAATGACGGGACAAATGATGTTTATTCTTCAAGATGATCTCATATTTCCGGTTAATCTCATTATTCAATAGAATAAGGGACGCCAAGGATCCATCTTGTAAGGTGTACAATTCGAAATGCTTTTTTTTTGGTTTATTAACCCATGCTTTCGCGCGCTTAAGCAGCGAGCATTATCAAAGCAACAAACAACGTAAAATTTGGCCATATGACCTGCGCACCCGTCGATAAGCTACGTCCAAATGGGGAAATAAAATATTGAAGATTGAATTAGCCGGGAGCAGGGTTACAATGTGTGCATAAAAAATAAAATTTGAAGAAATAATATCATTGACTGCAATTTTGCAAAGTGGATTGATAGGTTCAAATATTTTTGAAAATTAGAGCGACCTATTAATAGAATTTGGGTTATATGTAGTGTAAAAAACTGCAAGAAAATATCAAGGCCGTACGTGAGAATTTTTAGCTGAAATTTTTGGTTGTTCGGAATTGATTCAATGTAGTCTCGGTAATATACTTAAACTCAAGAGACGATAACTATTAAGTTTTCTAATGCGCATGTCATATGTCCAAAGTTTTCGTTGTTAGTTTCTATGATAACGCGCGCTGCGGAAGCGCTCAAAAGCTTCGGTGAATAAACGAAAAAAACCGTGGATGTTTCGAATTGTTCACATAAAAAGGTTAATCTCATGTGAAATAATGTAATTTTCTGTTTCACTGATACGCACTGCCTTCCCTGACATTGTCTCGTTGATTAGGAATACGGACCGAGAATCTGGACACTGAATTTTTCTCTTATCTAATTCCTTAATTTGCGGGTACGAAAGAAGTAAATACACCAAGAGTATTATCAGAATAGATATAATATCATGCAGTTTATTGGTTGCTCGGTATCTCTGTGCCTCCTTATCAGTATTTCGTAGTAGAATATTACTGTAAGCCCCCTGATATACGAAGTGTCGTACATAGGCTACTGAATATCGTATCCTAAATAACTATAACCTAAATGAAATTTAATGTTTCATTTAATAAAATACGATATGAAAGTATCTCGGTGAACATAGTTTGGTTATGAATTGTTCATTTCGAAAGGAAAATGACGGATATTTGTGACCCATTACATGCTCCATTGGGTTAATACCATTCATTTTAAAATGAAATGATAACAAGTCCAGTCGTTTTTGACAGGGCACGTTTGTTAGTCATTAACTTGACATATTGTTATTTACGTATGACTTTTTTTAAATCAAGCCTATAGAGGGTGAGCCACAAAAAAGTTCAATGAACTATACCCCTTGCACGCATAAGATAAGGTTTTGTTTTTTATTTACATACTTAATTATATTGCTACCCGCCAGATTAAACATACACCCCTCAGAAGACATACGACAGGCAATAGGGTTAGGATAGTTTGGTTTGTATATCCTATGCTATGGCGAATGGCGTCCTCGGGAGGACACTGTTTGGTTGCGTCAGATCAAGCTAGGCCTTTGGGACTTCTATCTTTCGTGCCCGCTTTGCTTCTTTCCATTTTCATGCTTTTTTACTGATAATTCTTAATTTTTTCTTCCATTTCCTTGTTAACTTGCAGTTTCTATGCTCAGGAAATCCTGTGTGGGAACACATCTGTGCTTATATTCCATGTTTCCTGAAGTCCTTACGAAACGGCCCCTTCTCTCTCTCCTTTTGGATCCCATTTATGCTGATAGAGAGCTTTAAACTAAGTAATAATCTAATCTACAAAGCATATAACTGCATCTTGTGGATGCTAGTGCTGTAGTAGGTACGGTAATTAAGGTCGATTAATATTTTAGTGGGATACCCTGTGTCTATGCAGAGTATCACGCTTCCCCTCGGGGGGATGCGCTGATGGGATTGTCCTTCAGCGCATCTTGGGGACTTGGCGACCCTGAACTGCAGAAGATACTTGTCATGTCTACTGAAAATGAACATGAATCTGAAAAGAAATTCTATTCTGAAGCCTAAAATGAACTTGAACCTAAAACTTGTGCGATGCTCATTTTTTAAGGCCTGTAAGCGAAATAACAAAAACTTTGAACACCTCCACGAGGAATTTATACCTCTTAAATCTAATATATCTCTGCTGAGGTCGCGTGAGGTGGTAAAATTTAGGAAATAATAATGATAATCTTGTGCACTTTTTAAGTCAAGTTTTTCTTATAATAATTACTAGTACTACGAAGTTGTGGTGCACAGTGGGAAGTTTTTCTCATAATAATTACTAGTATTAAGCAGTTGTGGTGCACAGTGGGAAGTTTTTCTTATAATAATTACTAGTATTACGCAGTTGTGGTGCACAGTGGGAAGTTTTTCTTATAATAATTACTAGTATTACGAAGTTGTGGTGCACAGTGGGGACGGTACCTCAGTGTGGGAGCAGTGATTGGCTGATAAGGAGGCAGAATTCTCGATCTGGTCATGTCAAATGTTATCAGGGAGAGTGCCGTGCATACCTTCTTGTCGTCATGGCTTATCTCCTTACTTGATGCTATCGGGGAATTTTTTCCCTTCTGGTCGACCAAAGCGTGCGTCATGACCACGCACTTCTGTGATTTTGCTCAAGGTGATCCTTCGAAAAGCTAACTTGCTTATCTGTGTTCCAAGAAGGTCTGTTTTGATTTTTTTTTAAATATCAGATTGATTAGCTCCTGTCGTCTCTAAAGTAAGCGTAAGCTTTCCCGCAAGGGTGATGGCTCCACGCCAGCCTATGGAGGTACGGCCTTATCGCCTCCCTACAGAGGAGTGGTCAAGGCTCTGCTCTCTCTCATCCACATGACATTCTCTTGAAAATTTTAACAGAACAAAAAAATACGATTTGCATCGCTGAAAAAAAAAGCCAGAGAAATGGACTCTTATGCGGGTGATAGATAATCTTAAAGGAGAGTAACACCCTCTGATTTTTGTACACTTTGTTACACACAATGACTTTCGTACACATCAAAAGGGTAACTCCCTATCCCTCTACACCCTGTAACTCCCACTCCTTGTACACCCTGTAACTCCCACTCCCTGGACACCCTGTAACTCCCACTCCCACTCCCTGTACACCCCGTAACTCCCACTCCCTGTACNGTACACCCTGTAACTCCCTGTACACCCTGTAACTCCCTGTACACTCTGTAACTCCTTCTTTCCCCGAGGCAGAGAGAAGTGGCGGACTCGTACGCCAGCAATGCCCGCATCATCGAGAAGCAGCTCGTGCGCAAGGGCATGAACAAGCGCAAGGCAGACGCGGTGCTGGGGGGCGACACTCCTGCACCACAGGGGCCCAAGAAGGTGGCCAGGGGCACCCTCCTCAACCAGTGATCTGGTCGCTCTTGCTCCAACGTCAGCACCTCCTGAAAGGGGGCTGCGAAGAGATATTTTAGCCCTCAGCTGTACCTAGGGATACAGTTCTCTAAAATTACGTAGCTCTTCTGTTAGAATAACCAGATAATTGTTCTCGTGTCACGTTGAATTCAATGGGTGCAGTAGAGGGTTAGGTGTTGAGTGCGACCTGTTGTTTGAAGTGTCCTGTGTATGTGTGTGAGTGTTGTGCAGGGTGCCTCAAAGTGTTCTCGCACATTTGTTGTTTTAATGCAACCGAGGTGAAAGATATGTGTTTCAAGGAATAATGGACAAAAGTGGTTTTTGTTTTCCAAATGCATGCAAAATACAATTTTGATTTAGGTTGTAAATACTGATCTTCATTCATTATTTCATTTTGCATTTATTAAACCGATAATTGTTTCAGATCATATGGCCCTGTCCCTGTATATTCTTAAACCCTATGTATCTCGGTCTGAAGGAATTTTCATACCTTGTAGTACCTTTCTGCAGGGATGTGGAGCCGGAGAAACGTTTCCTGGAGCCATGATTCAATTGAACAACCTCTAGCACCGTGTTTTCTATTGGGGTAAAAATTATATTCATTGCCCAAAGCTCGGGGCTCCGGCTCCAACCATGCATATTATGGCGGCTTCGGCTCCGCATTCCTATTTTTTTGACCCCAGCTATTTTACTGAGTACTGTACAGTATTGCACTTTCGAGGTGTAGCTCTGGCTGTGAACAACGTGTACAATGGATTCCGTTTATAAAGGACACCCGCTTATGCGGTCCAAGCGTACTGGAACCGAATGAAATGTGTGTAACTTATGTTAATTTCGACCTTTTAAAGGAGTCGGTCAACCGGTTACATGGACCAAGTATTTAATGGATTTATGAGTATATATCAAAGATCTAGACGTATATAACGTTGAAGAACGTTATAATGTTTGATACAAGTATAATTCAATCCTCTTGAAATGAACAAAAGCATTCAATTTTTTTAAGGTTGTCATAGTTAGGGTGATAATTTTACAAAGTAGTTTTCCATTAGCGTGTTTTCCCTATCAAAGCAATAGATGGCATTGCATTAAAATTAGTTGTGCGTCTGAACTAGCTAATAAATAAGCATTTTGTTATTCATAATCATGTGGTGGTCGTATATATATATGGCATCCATTTTTTCTTAATCACAATTAACCGGTTATTTTTTAAAATTACTTCATACTGATGAATTAATTTGTCACTGTGTTCGCATTTAAATATTACTACTTGAAGTAATAACTGCAAACAATTGTTTTATAAAAAATATATATGGCACAGCCTTGAATACACCAAATCGAATAGCTAATACCTGATATAAGGCCGCCTGGGTATAAGGGTTCAATTGTGGTGTCCTGTTGTCACCCTCGACTTTATCAATTTATTACGTGTACGTTATTTTGTTACCTTTGTATAGAAACTACCGTCCTTGTGGAGTTTTGCAAAGAATGTTACTAGTATTCCAGTAGTACTAGTATTCTACTGATCTTCCACTAGAGGAAAATTTCAGAATTACGACTATCTCTACACTACCGAAGTGCTAAAGCCAAGACCAGTTCGGACACACATAAGGTCCGAGGTCTACAACAGGTTCTTCTATTTACGTTGCTTCCAGCACCGTTACCAGCTCCCGTAATTGCGGATACGGTTAGCCCTCCTCTGTCCATAGGAGTGGTCAAACTTGGGTCTAAAAAATATTTTTGCTGGTCTGTACAAATTTCTTGTTGATTCTCCTCGTACATATGTGAATACTTTATTCTTGTGTCTGAGCAAGATATGTCAGTAAATTGTTAAGCTATTATCTTACTTTCATTACGTGTTTTTTAAACTCAAATCCTTCACTTTGCACTCGTTAACGGACGGGAAACTTCATTGTCGTTGTCAATTCAGCAGCGATGTTGGGAGGAGTCTTCGGAGGTTAGGTGCCCCTCCAGGGGGCACTGTGACGTCACCTCAGCTATACATACGCCTTCGGGACTTGTGTCTGTTAGCTCACTTTGCTTCTTTCAGTTTTTATACCTTCTTGGCTATCTCTGGTTTGTCTTTTCTACAACTTCCTTCTTAACTTACTGTTTCTATGCGTAGGGAATCCGGTGTTGGAATACGCCTGTGCATAGATTCCACATTTTTATATAGTCCGTACAAAATGGTCCTTTCTTCTCTTCGCTCTCTTTAGTTCACATTTCATGTGGATAGGTTAGGGGTTATGTTTTTTTTTGTTGACTTCTATTATCTATTTATCTCTACTTGTCAATGAAAGCCCGTGCCATGTTTCGTCGCGGCTTTCTTGCCTTTGTCACGCGAGATGATGGTTGGAGTGGGGGGTCTCCAAGTAGTGTGTGTTCAAATCCCGCAACATAAAGCAGACGTTACGAAGTAAGTCAATTGGCTACTACGGCGCTTCGGGGATGCAATTCAATAGAGTTTTAACTAATAATATCACTCGTGTGAGACTAAATCTTGCTTTTTTCTTGTTTCTGGGTTACAACCATGATTTCCTTTGTTTTAGCTAAACTAAATGTCAAAAAAAAATTGAATACTAGAACCTTCAACTGCAAATATGATGGTTTTAGGATTTATTAGTAGTGAAGGCCATGTCATGCCACCTTACATTTTTCCAGTGTCTTACGGTAAATTGTGCTAGATGCATTCATCTAAAAACGGTTGTGAAGACTTGGATGGATAGAGTATCCAATGGAAGGCCATACGTCTTTCAGCAAGACTCAGCACTGTCTCACAGCGCCATTGTGACCTAATATTGGGTATCGTAGAACTTTTACGATCATAGGACCCCTAAACTCGTGAGATTGAAATCCTATTACGTGTTACTGTTACGTGTTATTGAAAGAGAGACTAATCGTCATCCTTATAGTACCACAGCATCAACTGATGAATTTAGTCTAGGCACTGTTGTCCAGGTGATGTTGGAAATGAATAAAGACCACTTAATTTCAGTTTTTCAACTGTTTCTGACCCGCATAGAAACGATAATTGGAGCCAAAGAGGGCTTCATAAATCATTTGGTAGAAAATCCTCATGAATATTTGTACAAATTTGATTTAAACATGCACATTTTTCTAAAAAATAATATGTTTAGCACTAAAAATATCGTGAAATAGCCCCCAAACCCTGCTTTACGCTACGAAATTCCTACGCATCTTCTGCCATGCATACACGACGTAATAAAATGAAATATTGCTCTACACAGAAAGTTTGCCTCTTCAATTCTTTCCTAACAGAGAAATATATATATTTTAACGCTAATGAAAAAGGTGTTCTTAAGTCCACTCGTCAAATTAAAATGAGAACTTTATCTTCTAATAGTATTTAAAACGATGGTACTCAACTTAGACGCTGATAGATAAAACATAAAGCATTCTTAGATAGATTAAAGTTTCTACAATCAATAATTATACCAACAAATTAATGGCAGAAAGAGTATGTAGAAATAAGAGAGAATTGACAAGTTTTAAATGAAATTATTTTCACAAATATAAAATCACCAAACTAATATACAGTTTAAGCAACAGGAGTCAACAGGTGTGAACGATGTAAATTCTTAAAATGACCTCTCTAGGACCGGAGGGCGGTTCCTACATACAAACCTACCTGCTGGGTGAAAAGTACCAAGAAATCCCAAGATTTAAGAAATAATTTCATTTACCTCTTATTTTTCACCTATTCAATTTAGAGAGCTCAAATTACTCTCAAACGAGAGCTCTCAACATTCTCCATCTGCACATATGCAAATTAGCCCCCTTAATTGCTCCCCTAATGCAAAGGGGCGGCATCTCCACACATACGTTTTACCTACCCTCCATGTTCCATTCTGCATTTTTACCTAATTAGCCTTAGAGATCTCAAATTGGTCTCGAAATAAAGTTTATGACGATGGATTTGTGTGAGGATAATTTTTGCTCCCCTCCCCCTACCCTAGTTGGGGGTCCGACCCCCTAAAAGTAAAATGGCTTTCATTTCTCACCTATTCCTCATAGAGAGCTCAAATTTCTCTCAAACGAAAGCTCTCAACTTTCTCCATCCGCACATAAACAAACTAGCTCCCTTAATTGATCTTTCGGTGCAAAAGGTAGGGGGGTACTACTACCACTACTATTTCACGAGATATTATCACGCTTCACTTTTCGTGCTTCGGACAGAATTTAGAATCACGATCCGAAGTTTTAACGCGACTTCCACACGTACTGTAATTTTACTAATTGAAAAATCGAAAGGTATATACTTTTTATGTGACCAACTTCGGAATAAACAATTTTTCTTTCTTTCTTTCTTTCTATTATTATGGAACTTCGACATGAAAATGGCATATGAGTGTACGTTTTGAATTTGCATGTTGTGGTGGTCGTGTGTTTCTGTGGTTATTCTTATGAAAAAACTTCTGCAAGCATCAACACGAGGCTAAACGTTTAATTCGCTGTCTTGGTGAGGCTGAACACGAAGAAAGTGACGTTCAATTGAGTGTTGGTAATTTATTAAAAGGACCACTATACTCATTTCTGTCTTACAGGAGTATGGTCATTTATATGTCAATTCATGTTCTCGGGTGTATTCATTTCCATGGCTACATTCACGTTCATAGCTGATGATGTTAATGGCCAAGCTCACGATCGTATCATGTTTTCATGTAATTCCAAAATGAAATAAAATGAGGCGTCAGAATGAGTCTTTTGACTCGTTCTATCTTGAATATCTTGAAAATGTTTGGGCCTCTATGCCCTGGC
>VOMN01043620.1:0-12044 GCA_014899125.1 Orchestia grillus
GTCGTGCTTTGTGTCTGGAGAAGTGTGTGTGTGTCAGGGTTTGTGTCTGGGGAGGTGTGTGTGTGTCGTGCTTTGTGTCTGGAGAGGTGTGTGTGTCGGGGTTTGTGTGTGGGGAAGTGTGTGTGTGTCGGGCTTTGTGTGTGGTGTTGTGTGTGCCTTCCAATCAGTCATGTGCTGGCAAATTGCACTGTTTTATTCATATTCTTGCTGCATTTGTAAGAAGTTTCAAGGACTTGCTGTTCATGTAAATGGATTTTTCTTGGGTTTTAGTGTTACAATCACTACCCACAAAGTGGGGAATTCATGAAATCATTGGGGACATTACCTTCAAGTCATTTTGTATGCAAACTTTGATGATATTTCTATCTTCATCAATTTTAATGCTGATTTATGTTTTGTGCTATTGATATTTTATTCCCCATCAATATTGATTTATTTTCTGTGCGTATTGATAAAATAATTTAATTAATTTCAAATTAGTTTATTTATCGGATATAGATATTGGGATTAATATTATTGTTGATTTTTTTCCGAGATATTGATATCGATCAAGGCATCAAACCTGAGGTATTAGGCTCTTCCAAAACAATGGCCGATCTACATATAAGTGTTGTCTTGGGAAATGTTATTTTAGCATGGTATGGTCAATATATTTTAGGGGAATTTTGGGGTAACTGTTAAATAATGTGTGTTTTTTAAAAGTGTTCACCTTATTTCAGACAGAAAATATTCTTGGAGGATGTAAGCCCTTCATTGGGAGTCTGGGAGTCCAGGGCTGCTGTAGGAAAGGACGAGCTCAACTGATTGTCTGAACTTGCTGTGAAAGATCTCGCAATTCTCATCGTATTCCTATTTTTATAAAAATCGTCGCTAATGAATGACTAAATGTAGTGCAAAGTCGTACTAAAGAAGTAAAGAACTAAATTTTAAACTTACACCGAAAAAGAATCCCACTAACTTATTCAAAAAGTACGCTTCGCTTTTACAGAGATTAAATGAGGACATTCCATTTCACAATACGACTGGCTTATGAAGACACAATCTAATGGAAAAGTTTTTGTTATTCGAAAGTGAAATAAAATCACAGCTAGTGATCAATATTTGTTATAGATTGCAGACTCACAGTTGGTCTTTTTTTTCTAAAACCCAGTACTGGATCACTGGATGATATCCTCCAATACTGTAGGTTCACTTTTTGATTGTACAAATGTCTGTGATGGACTCAAGGCGGCCAAGACTTCCTGACCGCTTCACAGCAGTAGCAGCTTGTTTTTCGCGATCAAACTGGTAACCAGCTGTCGGCCTGTGAGCAAGTGGGACTGATATCACAAAGCCGGATCCTGTGTGGAGACATTTCATCACGAAACAGAGCATTGATGTTGCCTTCAAGACAAGACCATTTATGGCCATCCCACTCAACAAACCTCCAGAAAAAGTCACGGACGAATTTTCACCTCGTGCACAAACAAAATATTTCTTCGGACTCTCTGAAATGTCTTGAATGCCTGTCCTTCCACATTCACTGAAGATATGATAGACTGCAGCTTTCTTTTACCTAGAATAATCAGGTACTCCCTTAGCAACTCATACAGTAACTACAGGGTATCAATGACTCGACTGTAAAACAATAATCCTTGACGGTATAATGTTCCTCAGGTAAAAGTCTCAACTGATTTGACAAAAAACAAAAATTTTTGCTTACCTGTCGTCTTGCATTTTTTGGAATTGCAGAATTATAACAGCTTTATGAATCACATCATCAATAAGGTTGTTTTCATTCAAGGCTGAATGAACCAACTCCAAAAACTGAGAACACGAGCTCGAACCATCGCTCGGGTTAGAAGTTTGCTTTAAGATGCATAAATTCTATTTTTGAAAGCAGAAAGAATAAGAAAAAAACTCACTGTTGATTTGTTTTTCACCATCAGAGTCAATTTACACTCTTCATAATTCTCTGTCATGAAAATACAAACAAATTTGTCCGCACTTCTGGGAATTTTTGTGTCTTCATATTTTTGGGTAATTCTTTCTCAAGATAGAAGCCAGTCAGTGATGTTCTTGTATCTTTTATTAAGGAATATTTCAGTTGATGGTCTTCAACTCTGGAGCAGGAGGTGGTGGCTTTGCAGTTGCCAAACATGAAAGAGGGAAATTAAAAGTACTTGTGCAGTTGTTGGCAGGGTGGATCCGCGTCGTAATTTTAGCATAGGAGGATTGGAAGCCTGATGTTTTGCGCAATCGAAAAACTTAGAAAGATGGAAAATGATGATCTTAGAATGATGGAAAGATGGAAGTCCTCGCGAGAAGGCACCACAGCCAGCCACTTCTGCCTAGTTGATTTATTTTTGGGTATTTTCAATAAACGTCACTTGTTTCTATCATTATAATAGCATTTACACTTCACAACACCCCCCTTTTAAGCATGTTGGTTGGATAAACACACTAAAACATAAAAAATAAACACCGTAAAACATAAAAAATAGAGCCCTTTATTTTGAAATTTTGAAAGCGAAACTTCGTTTGATAGTTGTAAAATTCACAGAATAAGCAAATCCATGCTTGAAAGATCTAACTTTCAAACTTTAACTCGAAATAATCATCGAAATACTGTTCAGTGGGCATAAATTACGTACGCTATTAATAGTAATAAATCCCAAAGACTCAGCAGCAAAAGCAGCGGATGTATCCCGTAACGAAAGCGACATCGAAACTGGCCATCAGTCATGAAGGCTCTCAGGTCCGTTGAATTAGCATTATCAAAAGTATATTATAAACCGTATTTTGTGATGCGTGTTTCTTTAATACAATTCTGTGCTACATTTAGTTACTAATTAGTGGTAGTTTTGCCTAAAGTAGGAACTGTATCATGAGAATTGTGATAGCCTTCAATATATCAAGCCTAAGTAACCAGCTCTGCATATCATAGCGTATGGTAGTCTGTGTTGGGAATAAAAGAAAAAAGACCTTCGCCTACTTTTCTCACAAGAGTTCAAGTTTGGGCACAGGGCCTCCCAAACTGCTGCCAACATAAACAGAGCGTGGGGCGAGGGGTCCTCAGGTGACCGGTCGGAACGAAAATGGTTTCAGAAATTTCACAACGGTGATGTGAGCATTGAAGTTGGAAAGGGAAAAGGACGGAAGTACAGTCTTGACGATGCACAACTGAATGAAATGGTTGAGTAAGTCCACACGTTAAAGTATCGGGGAAATGTCTCATACTTTCTGTGCCAGTACTGCGACAGCCTCACGCCATTTGCAGACGATACCTTGGGTTAATCGGCATAACTCAATTCTGCTACGCGATAATATGGGGCCTTGGGTGGCAATAAAGACCTTGCAGACACTCGCAGACTTGGGGTACGAGACTCTCCTACATGCTCTATATTCTCCTGATCTTTCACTCTCTGACTATCACTGGCCACCAGTTAAGCAAATTTTTGGATGGTAAAGTGATCAAGTACAAACTCGAGGTAGAATTAGCTTTCAAAGATTTTGCCGCGTTACAATCTGAATGTGAGTTTTTATCAAAAAGGAATAACTAATCTATGGCATAGATCCGTAGATGCTCCAGGCACACATTTACATGAATTTGAACCCTTTAATTGTTCATTGTCCATAATAAACTATATTTCTGAAATCGACCACTATTTTTGCAGCAACGTAACAGTACTGAGACTTAAGCGACAGTATTCACTTGCTCAAATGACAGTAATCATCTTACAGACTAGACAATAGTCAAATCAAGCAAATTTTACTCTGGTACACGAATAAATAAAAAAATTAGCATCTCAAGACAATTCAACCCCTGAATAGGATTCAACTCTCGACGACAGTTCAACTCCAGAAAATGCTCCAAAGCATGAAAATAATTGAACTCTAGGAAACGGTACAACAAAAGCAAAACAGGTCAACTCCAGAGAACAATGCAACTTCTGACGGCCATTCAACTCTACGCCTCAACTGTTGTCCATGTGAGGGTAAATAAAAGAACAAAACTTTTCACCTCGGCGAAGTTGGACAATTTTATTCAGAGTTCAAATAAAGAGTCGATCACGGGCGAGAAAAATCCTAGATCGAATTTTTTAGAATAACTCGTCCGCCAACATCCGGGAACCATCAATATAAATCTCATCAAAAGTTCAAGGAATATGTAGGCAGAACTATTGGAACTAAAAATAACCAATGAGGAAGCGGCTGTACGTCAGAAAAGCACCAATGAGACAGCGAGCGGTTTAGTGAACCACCAATGAGGGAAGAGGTACGAAACTGGAACTCATTCTAAACGAAGTCTTGGAATTGCTTTCAACTTTGATGTTAATTCGAATTCTACATTATAGCCGGCCATTAAGGCCGTTATGGGCTCCTTTACAACTTCAAAACATCGGCGAAACAACGCTCATCTCGGTCGGAGTCGGCGGGGCTTCCACCGTAACCTAGACGCATCCTGGTGAAAATTGTATTACTTCTAATTTGCTAAAATTGCGAGGTGTGAGCGACAAGGTAAAGAGACCTGGCGAGGAACGCCGTCTTCATTACCTTGTATCATCACGGGAATTGGTACTCTGTGTGCTTCCTGGGACGTGTAATGGAGGTGCTATAGGGTTACGGGAGATTTTATAACGCTATTTGCATTACCTAACTGGGAATAATGCGACCCTGCACGCAAAAGCCAGCTTTTAGTTGGACGTAAACGCTTCAAAGTTTGCTTTCGTGAAATATTAACTTGTGAAGCACGTACAGCTCTAATGTTCAACTCATGGCGTCGAAAATAGCGCGCTGTTTTGATTATATTCTAATTCATTTCATTTATTCATAACTTTTGATTAAATTCCCAAGTTCTGGCCGATTCTTATGACTTATTATTGCCAGCTTTAGCTGAGTGGTTCCCAGGTACGTTCGTAACAATGGATCTTATTCTTAGAAATGAATTTAAGTTTTGACACAATTACCACGAATTCAAATCTGTTTTTTAATCCCCTTTTTTTATAACATACTCCTTCCCTGCATGCCCTTACGGCCGTTGGTTAGCGGTCCTTCATATCATTCTCATTCCCATTCATTCCTCTGCACGCCCCCAATCCCTCTCTTTCTGTCACACACACACAACACACACCTACATACATCACACACAAGCTGCCACACAATGCACGGAGAAGACCTAGCTAATTACACGTCATGCGAGCTGTGCGACGTGTGGAGCGTCGGCTTCACGACGGTCGGGTGCAATAAAGAGCTCCGCCTGACACTATACATACTTGCGCGTCCTGTACACAGCAGCTCTCATGGCGAGCGTCTCTTGTTAGCCGTACAGCACGGCGGTGCTACCGGATACCTTAATTCGAGGCTACTCTGCCCTCAACACAACGCGCTTATTTTAAGCACTCTTTGATTTGTTCTCAGCTTAACCAAATATTGGCCTCCAAGTGCTTGAAATACGTACGCAAGAACACATGTTTCCAATGCCAGATATTAAACATTTTGAGCACAAATCAAATGGACGAAACATATCGACGTGTGATGTCGGTATATGATGCTTCGATCAAAGACCTTGTGATGTCGTAGAGAAAATTGAACCGTATCGGCTTCAAATATTGAAGGCCATAAGTGTCCCTGATACCAGGTTGTTCTATCACGTCTTTTTCTATGTTCTATCCATCAGAGTTGAGCTGTTTTAAGGTGAATCAGTGTCATCGATACAATATATTAGTAATGCTTATTGTCATACGAACATATTTAGTAAACATCCTGTATAGACGTAGCTCTCCTCCGTCCAGTCTAACTTATTCTCAGCCCAATTCATCATTTCATAAAATAAGTGTTTAAATACTTTGGAGGGCAAACATATTCGTAGTTATGACACTGGTAGACGTGCCCCGCAAAAAATGGCTGGACAAATGATGCTAAATTCTTGGGATGCATTCTTATTTACGATCTTTCACATGAAACAATGTTATTTTCAGTATTGCTGGTACAGAATGCCATATCTGAACGTCTCGCTATTAGTTGAGGAATACAAACCCGAGAGTTTTCTCCTATCTAAATCCTTAAGAGCGTGACAGAGAGACAAACCAACCAAGAGAGTGAGGAAAAATTGTGTTAGTATATAATGGAAGAGCCTCCCTTTCCTCACTATTTTCAAACGGCAGAGGAAACGGTCTCAGTCAACAGCTCGCGGGTATGCGAAGGTACACCACGCACACAAAGCAGCAGCACCCCAGCGCGGCCCGGGCGTGAAGGCCCAAACATCTTCAAGGTATTCAAGGTACACATAGTTTTTTGCTGTTACACTATTCACGCTGCTCCATAAAAAACGTTACTGCAAGCGGCGCTGATAGGCAGCAGTCTCGTAGATAGGATACTGAACATCGTATCGTAAATGAATCCAATCTAAAGTAGGCTAAATTTCTTATTCAGTAGAATACGCCATGTAGTATTTTGTGAGATAGAATACGACATGACTGTATTCTTAATGACATGGTTTGTTTCTGAATAGTTCCCTTCAAAGGAAAGGTTAAGGAGCAGCTTCACTGAAAAAATTCATTCATTTTAAGGAAAAACTATGGTAAATACCGTCATTTTTGCCGGGACGGCTATACTGGTGGTAAGTAATGACAGAAGTTTCGAAGAAAAAGACGAACTCGGTTGTGTGATGAGAGAGAAAATGCCGTGTGAAAAATGGCTGAACTCTTGCACTCTAAAATACGATTGCGATTTCGACACAGGTTTGTTCACTGCGTTTCCATGACTTTGAAGCTCCTCGGCGAAGTGTCTCGTAATTTTTTTGGCTCTTATAATTTAGGGATTAGGAATAGCGACTGAGCGCAGTACGGGCGGTAATTTTCGATTTCTATTAAAATTTGTAATTGATCTACCATAGCTTACTCTTCACATCCACAAAACAGTTCGAAGCAAAGTCAATAAAAAAGTTTTATGCTGACCGCTGTAACAGAACTGGCAAAAAGACAGAAAAGACTGCTTAATCTAAGCGACTGAAGCGATCGAATCTAAGCGTCTGAAGCTTTTGAATCTGAGCGTCCAAAGCGTTTGAATCTAAGCGTTTTAAGCGTCTGAATCTAAGCGTTTGAAGCATACGAATCTAAGCACCTGAGGCGTCTGAATCAAAGCGTTGGAAGCATACGAATCTAAGCGCCTGAAGCGTTTGAATCTAAGCGTTTGAAGCGTCTGAATCTCAGCGTTTGAAGCATACGAATCTAAGCACCTGAGGCGTCTGATTCAAAGCGTTGGAAGCATACGAATCTAAGCGCCTGAAGCGTCTGAATCTGAGCGTTTGAAGCGTCTGAATCTAAGCGTTTGATCTAAGAAAGAATCCAAGAATTTAAGATCCTGAATGTAAGTGATTCAGGTAAAAACTTCCTTATAGTCCTGGAAAAATGTTCGTCCCTTCCGCCTCACGCAGTGAGCAATTCCCGTATTTTGAAATTCGTGCCCAAATGTTCTTTTTCTTCCTGGAATGATGGAAAGTTTTTAAGCGATGAAAGACTTACTTTTCAAGTCGGGTGTAGTAAGATGTGTATATTGCCATGACGTCTACTGTTATTTTCTAATTAAATTAATATTAATACGCTTTCGCATCATACATACTTCAAATTTTTATGTCTCCCGTGCTATCATATTGTCATTTTGTTTCTATTTAAGCGTTTATGTACACGCACGAAGCCCCTAAAAAATGGTATCTATAGTTTTGGTTGCACACCTAAGAGACCTGACGTGGTCTGGAAAGTGAAGAATTTGGCAGATTCTTCCTCAGCGCTCAGCCCTCATCCATACTAAAGTAATTTTCCCCAGCAAAATGCTGCCGACTTATGGGTGTGTTTCGACCCATGAAGTGTCCCTCGGGGGCGAAAGCTAACCGACCTGATTTTGTGATTTTACGCTTTTCTCCATCGTAATTTTGATACTCTCAAACGCTTCCCATGATTTCAGTCCAGTACTCTCATGTCGAACGCACCTATGATTTTGCATGTGCATGAATCAGAGTTCATTTTAAATTTCAATCCTATCCCAAAAAAAGATCCTCCAATGTTTTATTTTTTAGAACGCATGTTGTTGATCATTTTTAATCTCATTGCTCAATGAAATAGTACGGTTCAGTTCTTGAATTCATGCACACATGTTAAATTCTCACGGTCCTGAACAGAGCACATTTGCAAACGATTAATTTATCAAAGAGAAGAGAAAATGAAATTCGTACTTTTGCATGAATATTTTCTGTAAGACAGTGACATCACAGTGTAGCTTTATCCCACGATCCTTTCGTACCTACGTACGTACGTTCGGGGCCGTAAATGTCACCTGCATCATTCATAGGTGGAAAGAAGTTAATTTTCTCACGCATGTATCTCGTCTTTTCATTCCAAATTTGCATACGCTAGTGGCCTAGGAAAATGAGTAAACTGCGCACTTCTGTCACTCGCACAATACGCGAAAGTTGTATTGCGCTGTGCGAAAAACGTGGAAAAATCACCTCATTGACCAGGCCAAAAGGCCCAAGTGATGTCACCGTCCACAGAGTGCCGGGCTTATTATTAAAACTGCCATTTCAATCAGAGGGTAGCAAAGGATTCGTGTCGTGTTCTACGGAAGTAAATTTATAACTCTCTCTCCTCCTGTTCCAGTCAACGATTGATTTGTTGCTGGAACTTGCAGGTGTTGAATACCACGAGTGTGTGCCATTTTTTGCTTAGGGCGCTGAAATTATGCGTGCATTTACTGTGCTTGCAATTGTTCCAGCATGTACCTACATATTTGCCTTGAATTTTACCAGCATTTACGAACGGGCAGATTTTCTCGATGTTTACCAGTACATACAGATTTGTGTGAACTTTTTCTGTTACTGAAGTGTTTTTATGAAATTGTATCAGTAAATGCCTATTTATGTGAACTTTCACTTGTATCCAGTGACTCATTTGTGCATGGACATACATAATTCCTGTAGACTTTAAAGCTGCGTATGGATTTTCTACTCAAATTTCCTCAACACGTGTAAATTCACAAAATTTTCCACTTGCTTGTGTCTGGAAAAAAAAGAAAATTAAATTCCGTCAATGGGTGCATGTTCTTTTGTTACCAGTCACCGAAATTTCGAGTCATAATAATTCGTTGATAAAGAAAGCAAATTTACCGTGTGGATTAGCCAAACCGTTGAATGTAATCTTATCATTTCATAATATCAACGTTACTGCATTTTATTGCATAATAACAGGTTCAGATCTATGTATACGAGCAACACATGAGAATTTTTTCTTTTGGGGATGGGGGGAGGGAGACCACACATGTTGCCCTAAACCAGGTATAAATTAAAATTGAAAACTAATTCTACCAAACTATGATCAATACTAATTATGGGTACCAACGATTTTCATTTATAAACTGAAGCATAATGCTCGGTTTCAGGAAGGGACGAGTGTTTCACGATTTAATAAAATGGTGAATTTCAGACAATTCATCCGAGTAGATCTGTGAAATTTCCTATGGCTTATTGACAATCTTAAAATATCAAGCGTTTTTTCGTCATCTTGTTGCATTGATTTAATTCGTTCACATATTATTGCAAATAATTGTGCATTCAACCTCACTGCAATCTGTCTTCTCCCTTAAACTCCCTGAATAGACTTCTCAGATTCTCTTATAATTAAATGCATTTAGACGTAAGTCTCACAGTGGACTGATGTGCTACAGGCAGGTGATAGTGACTTCAACGACTGATGAAAATAACATATTCAGGCGACGGCGAGGGTAATGTGCAAACACCGATCATCACAACTCAATAATAACTTCTAAAAATCTGCATGAGCTTAAGCCGCTGCACCCAGTGGCCATACTCAGGTCGTGCCGAGCACATGTGCGTAATATGAAACCGCAGCGCAACGACCAGACCGAGCGCAGGTAATCCCATCATCTGGAGCCGGTCTGAGTGAGGCGCCTTAGAGACCAGGGACGTTAGACGCGGGTTTCGAGGGCGTCATCACAGCGGGAGGCTGGATCAGGTGTTAGGAGGACACTTCGGAGGTGTTAAAAACCTCGACCACAACCGATTACCCCGTAAAAAGGACGGATTACCTCTTAGAAAAAGGACCGACCGAGAAGACCCGTCTCTTGACGTCTGCATCGACTCGGATGGGGCCTGCCATAATGAGGTGCCGAAAGGCGTTCACACATGCACGACGCCCGCTGGAAACCCGCCCCCTTGTGGGAGTGATGTCGTAAGCTGGCAAGGGAAGAGGACGGTCAGTTTTTGCCGTAACTTGGCGCAGCGAATTTAATCTCCGATCCAATCAAGCCAACGAATGAAGCTAATATTTCCATGTATGCCAGTTCGTTGACTGCGTGATCCATGCTCTTATTTTGCTTGGCTCTCATTTCTTCTCTCAAATTGATTCTTATTTATCCAGGAAAACATTGTAGTTGTTATCTCCACAGAAACATTACCAACTTGTCTTAGATATGATACATGTCTCCTTAACGTTATATATTTATGAACGAATATGAGCATGCAATGGAATTTATGTAATTCGCAACGATTAATGCGTCTGAATGGGGATAAGGAAATTGTTAATTTTCAAGGAAATGACTCGCAGAGACGCATTATTGACAGAATGTTGACGTCAAGATGTCCTACATCACTTTCATCACATCGATATTGACATTCTAGCATCATATACTCCTCTAATATCACTTTATCACAAACGATGTAGACCTTCTGATACCGTATATTCCCTCAACATCACTCTAATCCCAAACAATGAAGACCTTCTGACACCGTATATTCCCCCGACATCACTCGAATCCCAAACGATACCAATGTGCAGACGACGAACACATTGTGAACCAAGTCTGGCCGAAAATAACTTCTTTATAAACTGGAGCGTTATTCACAGAATTTCCCCTACGAGAAAAAAATTGAAAAAGAAACAAAGGTTTTATAACAGCAATTAAGCTCAAAATCTGTATTCCAATCTCGCGCTCATATGTTACTTAAAAAAAGCTCCTTTCACTGTGGGGTGGGGGCTAAAATCAAATGCTGTGTAAGTGAGAATACGCAGCTAACTTTTTAGAACAACATTTCAAATCGAAGTTGTAACAGATCGCATGAGAGAAAAACGATGCATTCGTAATTCACTCGCGCGTGTCATTCGCTCGTTCCCAAACCGACACACTCATGTGTACCCTGAATATATCACGACGCATATTTGGAGTTATATGACACTATGACAAATATGTACGTATGTTATGACCGTCTAATCTTGAAACATTAAGCGTGCGTCTAAAGTATTTTATTTATTTCAATTCTTTCATTCGAAAGCTTGGCTCATTCTGACTACCTTTAATTTTGCTGACGAACATAGAATAGCTAAAAACTTAATTAGAGACAAGTAATTCGAAGCTTCATGTCCGAGAGCTGTCCAGCTAATCATAACCTTTAGTCGTGGGTTCAACACTTTGAAAAGCCTTTTGTTATACGCTTGAACACCGAATTAATGTGACACTGATGAATTCATCAGTAAGTTACTTACGGAGACACTTTTTTTCAGAGTACACGCTCGAAGGTCTGATTCTGCATATAACTATGTTGCCATGCACTCCCTGACAATCTGCCTGTTGCTGCAGCACTGAACTAACGAGTGAATACTGGCACACCCAGGAGTGCTAGCATTCGTTTTGAAATATAGAGGAACTAGTAAAATGCATTTTGTCCTTAACTTCTAAACAAGACTCAAATGAATGCTGATGACATCAAAACTACAGAGCAATAAAAACACGTAAATTTTATAACGCTATTATTTCAGACATCAAATACTGTCACAAAATAAATATAGCCTTTTTCAAAGCCCTCAATTCACTTCCAGATGTATCGCAACGATTACATGGGCAGCAAAAACGCTAAAATTGTTTATTACTCATGATATGCAATTTTTATGGTTTGTTTGATGTATATCCCCCCGAACTAGTAGCCATGGCCTGGGCTTGCGTAAGACTTAAAGGGAAGTAAGAAGCGTCGAAAACTGCGCGGAGTTGCAAGAAGA
>VOMN01043623.1:0-17214 GCA_014899125.1 Orchestia grillus
CGTGGCTACCACATGAAGCACAATGGCAACACACCTGGCACGTTGGGGCAGACGTGGCCACCATCTCAAGCACAATGGCAACACACCTGGCACGTTGGGGCAGACGTGGCCACCATCTCCAAAGCCACCACAGTGAAGACACAAGTTTTGCCAGTACCACTCTTGGCCTGCACAATGAGGTCCAGGCCACAGCATCCAGTAGGGATGGCCTGTAAAATATATTCATGATGAGCCAACTGCACAAGTCAGAGATACAGAAACATTCACAAATGAAAAAATTCCCTTTCACAGCATGTAGCTATGAATATGGCACAGCATGTTAAAGCTCAATTACTGCCATACAAATCTCATATATTAACAAAGTGGTTGTGATGCAAGCCACATGTGTACATGCTCCATGCATTAGGCTGTTCCATAGCAAGGTAGGTTTGGATACAGAAACGCTTACACATTTTCTTGGCAAAGAAAGTGCCACAGTTGATACAGCTCTTTTTTGTCAGCAATGATAAAGTAAGAACATTTCAAAGAAGTGATAGGCGCTGTCATCAAAGAAAGCAAAACTGACACATGGAGACTTGTGCAACAGGTTAGTTGAGTGGCATGTCATTCTGCCCAATTGATTCTAAATGTTGTTGTGGCTATTTTAGTATTTAGTTCATATATTTTATGGAACATTTCACTAGAATTACTCATACATACAACTATTGTACGACTTATTGAAGCATTAAAACTTTGAAACACACCAATGTACTTCAAAATGAATTTCAAATAAGTTCACTCCATCTCTGACAAATTGAATTAATTTAAGAAGTTTCTCTATAAATGATTGCACACATTTTGACCAATAATCTCACAATTCAAGTTCTAGTTCAGAAGCTGTTGCTAAATGCAAAGAATGTCAAAGTGTACAAAATAAGATGCAGCCATTGAGCCACACAACTCTTACCTGAAGCTGCACAGGGCTGGGCTTTATAAATCCTGTTGAGTGAAGACCAGCCAACACTTCCTCCTTGAAGTACATGTCAGCAAAGTGAACATCTTCCCTGATGCTGACGTCCTGACTCCTCACCTCTCCCTCTTTGAGCACATGGCCCACAGCCTTCACTGGTAACACTCTCACAACACTTGTATCCTCACCAGCCTTTTCAGACCTAATGTCATCTGATGAACCGTTGGGCTTTGATGCTTTGTTTCTGGACTGAGTTTTCTTGGAGACAGCTATGCCAGGCATGGTAGAACTGATAACAATTTCACTGGAACAAAATAATTAGCTTTATTTGAATATACAGGGTTAGACAAAAGGATCTGACACATTTGTAGGTTAAATAAAAGGCAAATAAAGTAAAGAAAAACAGGTGTTTTTATTTTCAAAAAGTACATATAATGCCATTTTTTTCATATGTCATTTTGTTTCATTTCTTTGTGATATTGTTTTTTATTTCTTTTTCAGTTGCTGCCATGAATTGGACTGGTTAGCATTGCACTTTCATTGTGAACTGATTTAATTTTTAGTCCCATTTTCAATTAAATCAGTCCCATTTGACTGATTCAATTTTTAAAACATAATGAAACAAAATGGCATTACATATACTTTTCAAAAATAAAAACACTTTTTCGTTTCTTTACTTCATTTGCATTTTACTAAACCTACAAAAAATGTGTCAGATCATTTTGCCTAACCCTGTAAAACAATTGCTTTTCTGAACATTAAGATATTAAGTCATAGAACACATAGGCCATTACAAAAGCCACCTCATTTTAAATCCTAGAGCTCATAGGGACAAATTGAATCACTCATTTAAGCTTAATCATTTTTCAATTATAGATGCATCCAATAACTCAGCAAATCTTAGAATTTTTGCATATACTAAGAAATAGACCTACCTTAAATTCAAACCTGTCTTCAACCCCCTTGTATCTAGTGTGATGCACCAGTACAAAATGGGTGTCCATATGTTTAATACTCAGAACTCAGTTTTTAATTCTATTTTTTGTTCTTGCAAGATTTCTAGCATAATTTGGTCTTACTTTGTACATGGAGTATCCTGCCTTTAGCTCTTATGTATTTTAAACTTGATAAGCTTTAAACTGCTTTTAAATTGCTTCTGTGATGCAATACTCAAAAAATTTTCAACTTGCTGAAAAAACTCCTGCGATGCATTACGTTGGTTTTCAATGAGAGTAAGTTTGTTTTTTATTATTTTAAGAGTAATCCTTTATTTAACATAAATATCACTAGCAACTATAGTGCAAATATGCATGCATTTTTATTATGCATTTATATGTGTATAATTGATGAGTCTCAATTGTAGTAGTGATTTACATTTTGACCCTATTTAAGGGATTCTACTGTTCAGTCCATGGCCGTGAGTTGTATGTTGAGTGAAGACAGTTAACCTGAAGCTTTCCTTGCAGTGTGGTGTACTGTCAGCTTTTCAGAGCTATCTCTAAAAAACCTTGGAAGGTAGGAAGATGAAAAAATGTTATTAAACTCCTTGAAGCATAATAGAGAATTTAGGTAGTTGAATTATTTAGAAACAGTGTTTATTTCAAAATATGCTACTTCTGAAAAAATTTGAGTAAAATTTTCTTGTTTGTCAAGACCTTAGTGTGTAACACCAAGCAACCTGCCTTTACCACAGCACAAACGCCAGTCAACAGTCTAGTGAATCATCACAATAAAGCCAAGGAGTCATAAATGTAAAGTCTAGCATTTTACAAAAGGAGGCCGAGGTAAACATTCTACTGTTAATTCTTAAATTTACACCCTGAAATAAGGAATTGCAGGCAAATTGATTTAGACATTAATATTTCACTTTGCTTTTTGAAAGTTGAGCATTTGATTTTAAAGGTTGTGTGATTATTTTCTTCATTGATGTTTCTCAGTTCTATTAGGTTCATGTCTAAGGAAACTGATGAAATTACACAATATTCATATCTGTCTCAGTCAGGGGTGTGGCACTTTACATTGAACTCACCAACCTTCTGTACACTTAATAGTCTTTCCAGGGTGTTGAGATCTATATGTTGCACATCAATAGCAATTACTCAAGCTTTGCAATTTTCTCCAATTTCTTTAATGTCTACACTTTCAAATGCACTTTATATGATTGCAGTAGCAAATTTTATTGAATTTTTGAAGGTTGCAGAAAAATCAGGTTCTTGCAGTCATACAATAATGGTGAAGTTACTTGCAATTTCAGAGGTAGTAAGACCCCGAGGAGCCATGAAGATGACGTCATCAGCAGCCAAATGTTAAGAATTTTTTATTACTTCAGCTGAACGATTTACCTGGCCATCTGCTGCAAGGCCTCTTTACATGTGCTTTGTATTCTCTTCAGTTTGCTGGAGATCAGTAATTTCCATGGCATTTCCTTTTCAGGGATTTGATCCTGGAAAAGTTTCCTTTTCTATGCCACTTAATTTGGTTTGGTATTGTTATTTTCAGAGTTGCTCCTGCAATTGAAGTAGCAAATGGGTTCTTTCCCTTGCACCTTAAGTCAGAACTTTTAGGACTGGTATTCATTGTACTTATATTAGGGAGCAAAATACAAGGGTCACTTCCAGGGTTTGGTGAATTATCATTCATCAATTGGCTTTCAAGGCTATTTTCTTTCTGAAGACTTGAAATTGGTTCACTAGTTACCTCAGTGCTAGAAGTTGCCTTTTCAGTAAACTGAGATTCTATTGGTTGATGTGCAAAGTCAGTTTGAGACACGAGCTTAGCCTGTGATAGGGCCAGAAAGACATTAATGTTTTCCTGAGTTTCTTGTATTAATAAGCTGTAAACTGACTCATCCATCATTAAACTTGCCTCTATTTTAGCAGCAAAACCGTCATTTTCAGAAGAGTTGGATAGGTTGTTAGCTTGAGTTTTGGCTTCCATTTCTTTTCCATCTTGTTGTGAGCTGCTCGCTAGTTTTAACTTCATAATGTTACAAGTTTTTAGTGTTTTTTTCCGACCCTCATCTATCTTCCACTTCTTCATTCCCAATGCAAGATGCAGCAGTGGTAGTAGTTGTTTTCCACTTAATTATTATCACAAATTTTAAAAAATGGAACCTTTATTATTTTTAACAAGTTTTACCGTTGGGTTTTAGATGCCTTACAACTAACTAGTGGTGTAGTGGGAGATGTGAGGAATGTGTGGTTTAAAATTCGTTTTCCAAGGGAAGTCCTCCGCAGTCACGTAAAAAGCCTCACCTGTGCCAAGGCTTGCTCCCTGGTCCTTTCGGCTGTTAGGCCATCACGCTCACCACTACACCATGGAGCCCACAACTACACACCGATTACGTTCAGTTCTGATACACAAACGTCCGCACTCGACAAACACCAGACCAACAATCTTTCTCAATCCAGGGAAACGTGGTAAATAGCAAAAAGCTTGTCTAAGTGTGAGTGAACATCGTTTGTTTACGCACACTTGAGCGACTTTAGTAACAACAAATAAGTTCAAATCTCACGTGGAACGCGGAGATACGTTTGGAATTTTTTTAAACTACTCCTGTTACTCGCGGAACTCCGGAACTCGTTCAATTACTCATTAAACATTTAAGTGAAACTGTATCTATGTGTATAAAGGAGAAAAATTCGAAATTGGTACGTATGTATCTTAAATTCAGGTATTAAAGTCGAATATCTATAATCTGTTTTTCTGCAAGTTAACTGCTGTTGAGTATTCATTACAAGCGAATTCACTCCATAAATGATTCTCAACTAACAGTATCGACAGTAGACTGGCGTACTAAAAATTTGAAAGTTCAGTATAAAGTACGTAAGACAGATTTGGCAAAATCTTGTAGGATGATGGTAGTCAGTACCTACAAACAGTAATTCAATTTATCTAAAATTTTGGAAATTAATGCAGACAAAGCTAAACTAGATATAATTGAATAGAATGCTGATCAACTTCTGCACCAAATGACGTTAAAGTGTAACAAAACGGTGATCATCGGGCGTAAGCGTTACTGTCCGAAGACTCTGTTTCCTTTGTAAGACGGCTTTAATCCAATGCGTCTTGCAGGTGGTCCCATAGGACTGACAGTCAGCAGCCACTTTACTGACCAGTTTGAGAACGTTCAGCACCCTCTCTTGCTGACCAGCTTACGGACGATTAGTAGCGCCAACCCTATTGTGCTGACCGCTGACCCAGCAGGAGAGGATGCTGACCGTCGGCAAGCTGTCAGCAGGAGAGGATGCTGACCGTCCATGAGCTGGTCAGCAGGAGAGGCTGCTGACCATTCTCAAATCGGTCACCAAAATGGCTGCTAACCTTTTTTGCTAACCGTCAGTTGGTCAGCGGTCAGCAAATTAGTGTTGGCGATTCAAGGTCTGCTGACGGTCAGCTGTCAGCACGGTCACCAAAATAGGGAGGCCCGCGCCAAACCGTGCGTTGTCTTGTCGCTTGGTATTGAGAATGAATTTTCATTTGACAACTTGGTCGTATATTACGGATGTAAAATGTACTCATTTGACTTCAGCATAACAAATTGGGGCAAACCCTGGTATGATGAAAGACAACATTATTTTAATGTGATGTTCAGCGCTAAAACTGAAATGTAATAATTAAAACGATAGGTAAAAGAGAATCTTTAGATAAACTAAAATTAATAAATGTTTCAAAATATGCCTTTGAAATGGTTCTTGAAATCTTAAATTTAAGTCACGAAATCATTGACTACCTTAAAATCAATGTAGAAGAAGATGAGTGGGATATTTTCCTGCAAATATTTTCCAGCATGCCTCAGTAGCAGCCATTCCCAATATTCATCAAATAGCAGTCAAGACCTCTTTGGAATTTTTGCTGAAGTTTGAGGATAAGTCCGGTGACTTTATTCAGAAACTTTATGACGAGCTAAATGTGCTGCAAAGCTTGATTTGCTGGGCTTCAGGCTATCCAACGGGATGCCCAATGGACACTATAAAAGTGTCTTTGAGTTTAACAACTTAACGTTTCCTATTTTCCCAGAACTGTATTTTATTCGAAATACATTTGAGTATAGCTCTTCAATGTTAGGGAAAACAAACAATTTAAACTACTTTTATTTGTATACTGGCTGATTTTGAAATATTTAAGAGTTTCAACAATTTGGAGGAAACGAGAGGAGAGGAACCTTTATTATTCCAACACGTTTTACCGTTGGGTTTTAAATGCCTTACAACTACTGGTGCGGTGGGGGATGTGAGGAATGTGTGGTTTAAACTTCCTTTCCTAAGGGAAGTACTCCGTGGTCACGTGAAAAGCCCCACCCACCTGAGCCGAGGCTTGAACCCTCGTCCTTTCGGCTGTGAGGCCATCACGTTCACCACTGCACCATGGAGCCCACTGCATTTAGGAGAGACAGTGCAGGCCTTGTTCTTTTTTATGTAGCTTAGATGAAAATATTACATGTATTGCGAATGAAGTGTGAAATACTGATATTATATGCAATATGAAGAATGCAAAAAATTTCAAAAATGAGGAATGATACTTTCCATATGTCGTAAAATGTACGACATGTGTGTAAACTGAACTTCAATTTATGTAAGGCAAGAGAGGGCCTTACATAAAGGTAGCTTAGCTCTTCTATGAGAATACTTGGACGCTGTAAAGTTCTTACGTATGAATTAAATACATAACATTATAAATTTTGCTCAGCGTTCTCTTTAACTTACCCCTCTACACAGAAGGAACTCTGCGCTGAGGGACCAAATTACGAGACTCGCCTCTGGTTTAAAAACTTAATTTGGTATAAAAAATGCAGCAAAAGAAAACGTTGCAAAGGAATGGGTTTTCCGCACAAAACTGAATGTTTTGATATTAGAGCAGCACTGGCCATAAACCGCCGTCATAACCTACATCTGACGCGGCAATACTTAAGAAATTACTTGAATAATTTTTTCTCTTGTTAAGTTGCTGTTACCGATGTGTATCAATGCATCATTAAAGTTTAATTATGAACGTTGCTTTCCCGTGCAATAGTAAAACATTATAGCTTCATCATTTACTGCAGAGTAAAGGAAAACTTCAATTTACAATTCCTATCTCCAATTATTACTTATACATACTGAATATACTAAGAGAACGTTACACGATGCCGAACTAAAGAGAGATGGCTTTTTAAAGCAGCCGGCGGTAGCATTGTAGGGTCTTGTGAAGTGAAACGAGCTCATCGTTATTGTACACTTTAATATACATGATCTTAGGCCTGGCGAGCACCCATCTTGGATCCCAATAGAAGTGTCTGGTGTCACCAAGTGGAGTGAGAAGTGGGGCTGTGGGATCGCTCCAGTGTGCGAGTGGGCAGGGTCATGAGACACCCCAGTGTGTAGGTGTGTGCAGAGCTGGGCAGCGCTAGTTTGAAATGTAGCGGCCGCTACATTTCAAAGTAGCGCTGCCCACCTCTGGGTGTGTGTCAACATACATAGCTCTGGTGTGCAGGTGTGGAGCAGCACACATCGTCAAGCCAGTGTGTAAGTCACAAACAACCACAACACTGCGCATGAAGAAGGAGGATAGCCAGTCACACAAATGAAACTTTAAAAAAGATAAATTATTGCGTCCTAAGTGTACAGATTCTGTCCCTCTCCTCTCTTTCTGGCACGTGGCAATGAAGAATCTACAAGCATCAGCGGCCGTGCTCGGCCAGGCACCTCCCGCCCGGCGGCCGCCATCAGGGCACGTCTGCACGAGGGCACCTGAGCAGGAGCGGGTGGGCACCACGGCATGGTCCATGAGGCACCACGGCATGGTCCATGAGGCACCACGGCATGGTCCATGCTTGCTGCACCATGCGGCCTTTGTGTCACACTAGTCAATCAAAATGTTGGTGACGTCACAACTGAACTTTTTCCACGGACTAACCACAACACTATCGGACATGAACAAGTAATGCTCGACGTACAAAAGTATGAACATGTAGTACAACTTTTAATAATTCCAACACGCTTTACGGTTGGGTTTTCAATGCCTTACAACCACTGGTGTGGTGAGGGATGTGAGGAATGTGTGGTTTAAACTTTCTTTTCCAAGGGAAGTACTCCGTGGTTACATGAAAAGCCTTGCCTGAGTTGAGGCTCGAACCCTGGTTCTTTTCGGCTGAGAGGCCATCACGCTAACCGCTGCACTATGGAGCCCACACACATGTAAAACAAAAATTACTTATGCACTAAGAATGTTAACGAATAACTCCTTACTCAGGGATGTCTCAGAATTTGGTTTCGATAAATTTGTATTAAATGAACTATGATGTCAAATGCAACATAACCAAAAATTCACATCGACTGCAAACTGATGTCAATGTCAAACTGATGTCATAAACACCATGAAACTAGAGAATATTTTATGGTAATTCCTAACAAAAACAAAAAAAGGTCTTTTAAAACCGAAATAAGCAATCCCTCACTTACTGAAGACTGTAGCTCAAAGTCTCTTTCATCTGATGTAATTAAATGTTCGCGTAGTGATCTCAATTTTTCTCTTATGTAATTTACACGTTCGTCAAACTTTGAAGCGTTGTAGCTGATCCTGACCCCGCAAGATCGAGGGCGTTAGAAACATCCGAGCTTGTATTTGAATATTGATTTATTTTCGTTTACAAACATTCGGCAGAAGACTTCAGCGGCAGCCGGAGAATGAGCTTTACAGCTGAGCGTGATTTGACTTGGGGTGACGGCGGCCCCACCAGGGGTGCAGAAGGCGGTCCTCCTTGGGAGTGCAGGAGGTGGTCCCACCAGGGGGTGTAGGAGGTGGTCCCCCCTGGGGGTGCTGGAGGCGGTCCTTCTCGGGGGTGCAGGAGGCGGTCCCCCTTGGGGGTGCAGGAGGCAGCCGAGCCACAGCTCCAGTTGGTCCCTCAGGCAGCACTGCCCCCCCCCCACCCCCGCCGCTGAATTACTGCCCTGTGTCCCTCTTGCGCTCGAGCGCACCGAGAATGGAACTCAACCACAAAAGGTACCACTTCGTTATACGCTAGCACTTCGCTCTGCTGATCATCTGTTAGAGAAATTGACTGCATTTGCGCTGTAAATTTATTTGCACTCAAATTTCTCGACCCCATAGCCAGATTAAGGAGAAGAATACGTACTTTCATATGTAAAGATTCGGTCGTGGAAAAGAGTATATTGCCCTAATTATAGAAAAATTAGATGTGTAGGTTTTGCGGCAGCAGTTTTACGGAACTGAGCATTACTCTATGCAAACTAACTTAACAAACTAGTGCCTGAAATAGCGTAACACGACCTAGAGCTACAGCACTTGCGTCGCACGTGTTGGAGGAGCGCACGCTGCTAAGCTGCGACCGTGAAGGGCTGGCGCGACGTCCTCCGCAAACTCAGCAGCTTTCCGTAAAAGCGATTCGAGCTAACGAGGGTACTCATCACATTAGGGTGCTCCACAAGGGTACTCATCACATTAGGGTGCTCAACAAGGGTACTCATCACATTAGGGTGCTCAACAAGGGTACTCATCACATTAGGGGGCTCAACAAGGGTACTCATCACATTAGGGTGCTCAACAAGGGTACTCATCACATTAAGGAGTGAAGGAGACCTTTCCTGAACACTTATACACTTATGCATACACGTATTTAAGGCATAACAAATTTCAGAAGAATTATGAGGGGTACGGCATAATGCAGTTTATTGTCTTACATATTAGGTTCCTGTAGACTTGGGATTGTATGTAACTTGGCACCGTCGCACCTTGAGCCGTGGCTGCACTTCAAGATAATGATGACTTTTTGAGCAGTACAACTGCTGTTTTAAGGGAAAGATGCCCTATGTTTATCCTTTAGCTTGTATTTCTTCCGGTGCAAATTGCTGTAATTCCTTCAGATGCAAAATCTGTTATGATCTCATCTGGTTCAAAAGTCACCAGACCCTCCACACCTACCTGGCACGAGACCTCAAACTTGGGCCACCAAGCGACAGGATTTCCGATCGCTGCGCTGGGTTAGAGAGCACGAGCGGACGAGCTCTCGATATAATAATCCTTGAAACTCTTGTGTTCTTCATTACAGGTGTAATTACTTGGGGCTTTCCAAGGAAGCAAGCTGAGTCTTTGTCGGTGCTAATGCAGTCAAAGTCATACGTAGCCAAGTCCCACACAGCAAAGTCCCACACAGTAAAGTCCCACGCAGCAAAGTCCCACACAGCAAAATCCCACACAGCAAAGTCCCACACAGCAAAGTCCCACGCAGCAAAGTCCCACACAGCAAAGTCCCACACAGCAAAGAACTGAAATTTCTACAGCCAACGCGCATCATCAGGCCCTGCTCTGTGGGGTGTTGCTGAGGCCCAACGCTGGCAAAGCCTCTCTTCATTCGGTCTATACATAAACAAAACTGTTTTTACCGAAAGTAGCAATGAAACACAAAATTACAACTAAGTGGCACCGCAGACATGGTAGAAACCGGGATCATAATGTGATCAGCTGAAGGTTGAAGCTTGAAATTGTTTCATACTTCTGCTTCGTTTTGAACTATTTTACAATGAAGTAATATGTACACATATCAACAGTTTTTAAAACAATATTTGCATCAAGTATTCAATTTTCTAAACCATCGAAAATGCAAAAAAAACTCTGCCTGATAAAATGGTTCAAATGGTGAATAAAAATTTCAAAAAGAGCTAACAATAAAATTAAATCTATAGGCAAGTTTTGCAAAACAGCAGGCATCGTCCCGCCAGACGTCTGGGCGTCCATTTTCAACCGAACGTGAACTGATAATTCCAGCAGTTCGTCAAATAAAGCGCGGCACAGAAAAACGAGAATTTTTGACCTGCGAGGTGGCAGATATATACAGTTGATAACACTGCAGAAGAGGGACCTTGAGCTGCAAACAATCTCGCCATGTACATAGTAATCGTGGATCAGTGGAACCGTCAACAGCGGCCCTCCACCATAAAAATATTTTATAAAAACAATGATAGTTTGAAACATGCGCCGAGGCTGTTCTGACGTTTTTCAACTAAGCGAGGACAGTATGTTTCTAAACAAGCTTTGAACGGCAGATGAGGCCCACTTTCTTTTTACAGGTTGCATGAATAAACAAAATATTCGTTATCATAACTATCGTATTGAATTATCCCCGTAATTGCCGTTACTGGGCAGACGGCATCCCTGATGAAGTTCATAAACTCCCCCAAGGTGACAGTATCGTGTGCTGTCTTATCGCACGGGGTCGTCGGACCTTACTTTCTAGAAAATGAAAAGTGAGGGGAGGATCATCACAGTGACTGTCACTTCGGATTAGCGTGCCGAGAAGTTGTATTCTTTTCTCGTACCTGCACTGAACGATATTGCACAACTTTACAAAACCTGGTTTCAACTGGATGGTGCGACATCTCACACTGGGAGGCAATTAATTAATGGCAGTTGTATTCGGAAACAGCGTCATTTCAAGGTTAGGTGACATTCCCTGACCCTAGAATCACAGGATTTGTCCGTTTATGATTTTAACTTGTGGGACAACCTTAAGAGTCGGGTCTACACGACTCAACCAAGATCACTAAATGAATTGAAACAAAGAATTGAAGATTAAATTCGTGGTATCCCAGCATAGACGTTTCAGCAATCAGTGAGGAACCTCCAGAACAGATTGGAACCCAACATACATAAAGGACGCTATCTACCGGACAAAATTTTAAACACTGATAATTTGGATTACTGTCCCTTAAAAAGCAAGTTGTTGTGGGGCGTTTGCTATCGATAAAATTTTATTGCTGAATTTTTTTATTTATATTGGGTTTTTCAAAAGTTCCCTCTTCTCTGTGTCGCCCTGTACTATACGATGCATCTAACGTGTATTGATAACTTCAGCAATTCATCAAATACATTAAGATACATATACATCAGGATTTTAAAAAGCATTAAGTTCCCAAACTTCTGTAAGTTACATAATATTTGGCACATACTGAATAACCTGCACCTTAATACAGCCAATAAGCTCCCCTACAACTTTGCATCGCTGTTCCCGTGTCGGCTTTGAGCATCCTCTCTGTCGAGGGAGAAGCTGCGGGATGAATTTAGTCAGATATGAAACATAAATGATTGAATATATACGACCAAAAGTTTCTCTTTAAATCATAAAATTCTAGATCGAAACTCTTCATATCGTATGTTTTAGGGCGAGGATAATTACAACTATTTTAGAGAGTACGTTTCAAAGGGAACATAACCTGCACACACACGCTTCACATATGTTTTACAATATGGTCACGTTTCGAGACGAATACACGTATCTATCACAGTTTTCTAAGGACAAGTTTAAGCAATACACAGCACTACATTTGTACAAAAAATAATACAAAAATACCAGAAGCGGCATCCCTTTCCTCGACTCGGGAATCGTTCAATGTATCTTAAATAATTCTCGAGGCAGTCCTGATGTACTCGTTCGAGTTTTGAATCGATTCAATCATCTTGTTCTCGAGTCGATTCTTTGCTGTCCTCCTGTTCATCTTCTGAACTCGGATGTTCTTTGCTGGCACTGTTCTCATCTCGGTCACTCTTCTTGCGAGCCGAACTGGAGCGTCTGGAGCCTGGAAGTGGCGCTGGTATTCTGGGCGGCGGAGGCAGAGAAGGAGGGAAGGTAAATCGGCGGGTTGCACCCCCGTCCCTCGCAACGGACTTTGTCTCTGAAGTTTGAGTTTCTTCCGAGTTATTCTCTTGGCTTCCCTCGGAGAGTATTTCTGTGGATGAATCTTTAGAAGACTTTCCAGATGCATCCACCGAGGATGGATTTGCAGAGGTTACGGTTGGTGAGTTCTCTTTTTCAAACTTTGTCTTTGGTGCGAGCGTCACTTTAGCAGGGACTGGGAAATGAGATGAGCTAGGAACAGGAAGAGAAGAGTCAGAGTGTTCATCTCCGCTGAGAGATGGCGCTGTCGGTACGCTTTTGGAAGCTAATGACTCGGGATTTGCCACATCCGTGCTTGTGCTCCCCCGCCTTGGCATTGCACCGCTTCCAGAAGACGAAGAGTTGACGTTTGTTACATTGTTGGAGAAGTCGGCATAATCGTAATAATCGTAATCATAATAATAGTAATCATCTAAAGACCCAATTTGGAATGGAGGGGGTGTTACTTTAGCTGCATTAATTGGGGAGAAGAAGTTGTCAAGGTTTAGGTTTCCCTCAACTTTGAGAGGTTGCGGCACAATGCTCTCCCTCGCTGCCGCGCTGCCCCGCCGCAGCGGCCGAGGCAGCATCGCAGAGAGGGACTTGGACCTTGTGGAGGTGTGCACGCCTGAGATGATGTCTTTAGGTTTGCTGATGGCCACTAGGACTGGAGTTATTCTTGTTGGAGGAGCACGTTCTTTCGGAATTGTTGGAGGCTGTAGACGATTGATTAATACAAAATTAGTTCCGTCGATAGGGTTTGGAAGATCAGAATGAAATAAATCTTGTGATGCTCTTGAGACGTCTCCTGATAGCATTTTTCCTAAACCATTACTGCGAAAATTTTGGGACGGCATCTCACTCTTTGTGCGCATTTGCATTGCTGGTGTCATGCCGCCTTCCAACACTGCGTCGGTGGCTCCAGTACTTAACGTACGATCTTCCCTTTTTTCGACACTGCCGCTCGATTGCTGCAATGGAAGGTCAATTTGAGCTCTCTTAGAGCTGATTTTGTCTGGCTTTATTAACGTTTGTGTCCTCATATTCCCCTGATTAATTACCTTTGAATCAGGCGTGCCGTTGGAAATATTGGCAGTTTCGGAAGAGAAGCTCGCGAGAGCGCTATCCGGAACGCTCGATCCTGCGGACAGAAGAGCGTGAGCGCCGTCCGGGACTGGAGGGGCGCCGCCGTCAGCTAAGGGTCCTCCCTCTGCAGGAGCGCGTTGAGGCACCGTGTCGCCGTACGCGTGGAAGCCTGAGGCGTCCGCCACGTACCAGATGCGGTGACTGCGGCCGTTGGCGTCCACCCAGCTGCCACCACCAAATTCCAATAAAATTAACGTATGGAAGAGATCAAATGCATGGTGCATTTAATGCATGAAACCTCACTAAATCGTGATAAAATTCTTACTGCTTCAAGACTATCCTTTGTGAATCAATTCAATCGAAAACTACACAAAAATGATGAAACGGTAAGAAAATGGGTCCTTATTCAGCTGCTCAGCTCAATTACTGAAGTAATAGCAGTGCACGCCCGTAGCTACTCCATAATACCTTCTAAATGCAATAAACCAACATGATAATGAATGCTCATCAAGTCATGGCGAGCTACTAAGTAATTATCAGCCAAAGGAAGGGGTTACTTCCTTAGTCTTTCAGCGTGTTCTCGTGGAATAATTTGAAAATTCTCAATCGAGTCAAAATAAGGGAGAAACATTGACGGACATATTGTGGACGCCTCTTGATCAGCAGCAATGAGGCTAACATTTCCAAGTGCAAGTCCCCCGGAGCTCTGGCTGCCGGGGCAGGACGGGCCATGCGGTCCATCTGAGCTCTGCTCAGCGGCGCACAGAGAACACATTGAACAGAAAGTTTCGTTAAATTCTTAAATCTCAAGTTTTGTTACAGTAAAAAATGGAGTCATCACGATTTATTTTGTTTGAACATGAAGATGAGGTATTAGACGTCAAGTTAGCTAGTCCTAAGGAGTTCCGGCGTTATATTTTAAAAGTGTGCAAGGCACGGCACCAGGTAGCTTACGTTGCTATTTCCGTCTGTGGACTTGTAAAAACATATTGAATTAAAATCTAAATATAAGGGAAAATGTCACTGAAGCGCGATGGGGGAAATTATGAAATTGCTACGACTCACATTTGGGAGTCAAAAATTCATGCTTGAGGAGACAAGAGAGGCAGATGATATTGAGGGGAGTGGGTGCAGGAGGGTACATGACAACACAGACGTCGAGTGAGCTGTGCAACAAATCTACGAAGAATGAACGAGGAATCCCACGATGAGAAAACTAAGCTGAGTCATAAGACTACTGAAGTCTTAATTAATCACAAGAGGAGCATAGGAGTCACAAAAAATACAGAGCCAGTTTTGGAAATTTAGATTTGGCTTTTGGTCAGGACTGACCCCCTGGAGGTGGACTGAGGCGTGTTCATTGCGCCTTCAACTGTCCATTCCCTAATGCAGGGTTACGCAGACATCCACCGACTGGAGGAGTTGGCTAAACATGAATGAAGGCGCATTGGAAGCTTCTCTGAGTTTCTCAAGAATCTATTTCGGTAAAGATACTTTCGGAATATTGCCTAATGCAGTACAATACCATTGGCCGCTATTGGGGTAGCCAAGTACACTAGCTACCGCAGACAGCAAACGCTCAGCTCAGGTAGCAATGTACGGGGGCTGTACAGGGGCTGTACAGGGGCTGTACAGAAGCTGTACAGGAGCTGTACAGGGCTGTACTAGGGCTGTACTAGGCCTGTACAGGGGCCCGAGAGGGGGCGAGCACAAACCTCCACTGCCCAGACACCCTCCGGCCGGGCTGCCCGTGCTCCTGCCTGCTGGAGATGTCATCCCCGTAGCGCAGCACCTCCTGAGCGGCGGGGCTCCTCAGCGACGCAGCACAGCATAGCTGCAACATCACATCGTCACCAATTAAAACAACAAGAACACAAACATACCCTTTTATAATTTGAATTTTCCCCTTCCTCCAGAAATTTCGAGTGGTACGTTTGTATTTTATCGTCATTAGAAAGCCTCTAAAAGACAAGAAATAGCGCTCTTATGGAAACATGAATTTGGAAACGTAGTAACACAAGCAGAATGGTAAATAATATAGTAATTTACCAGCTGCCAAAAATGTTTAATAGCACAAATGCGTCACGACTTTTCAATGTTGGCCTACAATAGTAAATTAAAACACGTTCTCATAACTTAAAATCAGTAACACAGCATTTGGATGAATTTTTGTAAAAATTTTTTTAACGTACGGAATGATTGCAAATTTTTGAAAGATTCCGAATGTTACTAAGTGGTGGAGATATTTTTCCTCTTTGCGTGTTTTATTGGTCTAATAAGACTATCTCTATATATGAGTATAGGTATACACCCGTGTTAAAAAAATTAACTCAACTAATTTTTAGTATCTATTATAAAAATATAGACACTATACAACACGCACACAGATAATGAACGATTCAACATATACAAAATGAGTAGAGAAACATATTTGCAACTCATCGTTAGTATGAAAATGAATTCTTTTTGAATTTTCTCAAAGCTGAATTGTAGCGGCGGCAGGGTAGGCCTACACCCTCAGTAGGCCTACAAGTACGCTCCCACCCTTGTTGTGACGCGACTTGGCAAAAACACTCCACCTGATCGCCTCAGGCAGCTTTCACAGGCATCACCAAAAAAACAAATCGAGATTCATCAGACCACGCGACTCCCTCAAGCCACTTGGTATCTTCCAGGCCATAATGTGAAGTAAATGTTTTTCTATCTTTGATTTACTTCTTCCTCTAAAAAGGTTTCTGAGCACACAATTTTGACTTTCCTTATGAATCCAAATTCTTTCTTTCTTCTTGCTGTTGTGGTCCTGAATAGTGTTCCCATTTACTGTTTTTAAATCTTTTAAATGGTCTATAATAATTTGCAATACGAGCCTCAAGCTACACAGCTCACTTGGACAAACGCCTCGAATATTCTCCTATTATTACTCTTCATTTCTCGTTAATGGAAAATACTTGGGCTCTTAAATTCGCATAATTTTTTTTTCTAGCACAGAAATTGAAGAGTGTTGGCACTCTGGACGCTCTGAAAGAATCATGATCATCTTTGAATTATGTAACTTCAACTTCTTCGTCAACATAAAAAAGACCAACGTATGTTAATTCTTATTTGATCCTTTAAACATGAAATGAACTTGGTTTCCATTTGTGCAACAAATGCTAGAATAATGTCAATTTTAAAATATACGACCTAAATTCAGCAAAAATTCAAATTCGCGTCCTTTACTCCAGGACAAATGCAAGTCCCGCGTGGTAGTGGTGGGAACTACGTCGCTTTGTACATCGTCCATTGAGCGCGATGTTACCGAGCCTGAATTTAACTCTCTTGTGTGAGAGAATGTGGGAAGGAAGCATTAAAAATAAAAGAAAAACCTGTATTATTCCCTCAGAAAGCTCATTGAGACAAAACGTTGCTGTTAACACCATGCTGAGGGGGGGTAATGGTCAAGTAGCACACCACCGCCACCAGCACCAGCACCTACACCACCACCACCACCAGCACCATCACCTACACCGCCACCAGCACCAGCACCTACACC
>VOMN01043628.1:0-56135 GCA_014899125.1 Orchestia grillus
CTCGAACGTTACGAATACTTATTTGACCAACTGTAGTTAGTGTAAGCCTCTTAGTTTCGAAATCATTGATCTATAACAGTGTTTACCTCTTCTTGGGCCCCTATGAAAAGTACTACTATAAATGTACATCTGAAGGTAGAGTGGCTTTTCGCTTTTCTTATGTGAATGAGACAAAAAATTCTGTACATTTTAAACTGTAGCCTAAAATATTGAAACCTTGCGTGTATATTAAAAAAATATATATTGGTAATTCATTTGAAAAAATTAAAACAGCGCAGAATACATGATGACAAATTTTTGAAGCTAAAATTAATAATATGAAAGAAAAAATAAGTACAATCCAAACTATACAATCATTCCTGTAGCGAGAAACAAATGTCCTAATTTATTATTCACATGAAGGAATGATGATAAAAACAGAGATTGCATGAACGGAATTTTCTTCATTTAGAAAAGAGACTATTTACACAAGTTTTGAGCTGAAAAGTTAGTTGTTAGCTCACCAACGGCACCGAAGGCTCATTTATATTTCAATAGGAGTCGAGCAGTATATGGGTCACAAAATTTGGTAAGTATTCCAATTTACGCTAGCGAAGAGATGGCAGCGCGGCAGCAGCCACGCTCGATTTACGTCGGAAATTGTGTCAGCAGTCACCCGCGTCGGTGGACCCAATAATGAAGGCGACTTAATTGCACGAGGCATAATGCTGAGTTCCATTATTTAATGTCTGCCGGAGTGAGACCCGCCCGCCACTGCAGTGAACAGTTCACCTGCTGCCCACTTCACCTTTTTGCATGCCATCGTTCAATGAAGCTTTGTTCTCAAGCGCTTGATAATTACTCAATAAGAAAAGTTTGTTTGCTTCATGTGCAAGTTTGTTCTCCCGTGCGTGGATTGAAGTGCGACAGATCCCAAGGTGATCTGCAGAATTTTTCTGTTGTGTGAAAGTATTTTTTCTTCCAATATGCAGCATTTTTTTGAGATTTTATCACAGAATTTTTTAAGTGACCCAAATTTATAAATCTGTATTTTCGTATACTGATATAAAGCGATGAAAATCTTCATTCTAGTACACATAGCATCAAATGAGCACTTTCAAAAGAAGCATCATCCTAAAGTGTACGGAATCGACTTTTTACGTATACTCGGAGGCCACATCGAGCATTGCGTCGGGAGAGATGCTGAGAGGGTGAGCCAGAAAAATTCTTTTCCCAGCCATGAAACGCTACTTGGGCACCCGTGCACCTGACAAGACCCGGGCGCAAAACTTGCACTCCAGCCCGTGCATGGGACGCGACTTCACGCCTCGATGTCTGTGGTGATGACATTTCATCATGTCATGTCATTTCATGTCATGTCATGTTATGTCATTTCATGAATGAAGCTCTGTATTTGACGCTTGTACCTGGTTCTTTGAAGTGTACTTTATCGAAATGACAATAATCCAAATTTGAAATCAAATAATTAATTGTTTTTATAAAGCTATTGATACCACATTTCCGCAAAAGAGCAAAGCTGATATCTTCTTTTCACAGGAAAGAAATTCATAGCTGTGAAGATCTGCTCGTGGTACATATTAAGTTATCACAGACCCTTAGATGAGACTATTTGCATTGATCTTAACTTCACTTTAATCAATTATGAAATAGTTAGGGAAGAGTAAAATATAGTTATTCTTCGAGTATTTGATATTCAGTGAGGTCTAAGAAAAACTTATGTGCGACATAGACAGGAATATTTTTACAGTACATATTCAAAGGCAGTTTTTTCTTTGCTCGTCCCTTGTTATTTCCTCGAAATGCTAAGCGATCTGAAGCTCTCGTGACGTTCCAAGTAACGTATGTATGACTCACCCATACTTCACTGATAAAACACAGGTGGATAGGATTGTAAACTTCAAGAGATTATAAAATATATAAAAATATATTACAATCGTTTTGAATACCTCAATATCCACAGTTTTTGTTTTTGCTGCATGAGTTGCCTGACAGTGAACTTAATTCAATGTTATGACTTCTATACATGAGGTCTGTCGTCATTATTTGGTGGTGGGAATAGATACCCGAGCTACTGAACAACTGTTGCAACTTCTCTAGAAATCTTGAGTAACTCCATCTCTTTGTTTTAAAGGAGGTTTTATCGCTACAACACCAGGCTGTTCCTCATTATTAGGAGGTTTATGCAACAATTAATTAGTTTGTTAAATAAACATCGCTTGGCACGCCTGAATATGGAGGCGTGTGTGAGGGGTACGGAGGCGTGTGTGATGCGTATGAAGGCTTGTGAGAGGCGTATGGAAGCGCGTGTGACGCGTATGCAGGCATGTGTGAGGCGTATGGAGGCGTGTGTGAGGGGTACGGAGGCGTGTGTGACGCGTATGAAGGCTTGTGAGAGGCGTATGCAGACGCGTGTGACGCGTATGCAGGCATGTGTGAGGCGTATGGAGGCGTGTGTGAGGGTATAACAGCACTGCTGATACCAACACCTGCTGCAGATCACACACCCGGGCTGGCGAAGGTACGCTCGCACTCGTGCGTCTGTGGGCGCTTCCTGCCACGTGGTCGGAGTGGACGAAATGACGCTTTTTTCTGTAAAAAAATAAGAAACGAAGTTCAAAATGAAAGTTCTTCGAAGGATAATGAACGTGTAGAGATGAATAGTAAAAATGTTTTGAAGTCTCCCCTTATGGTAAATGCATAAAAGAATATTTTAAAAGGATTTCATCTTTCTTTCCTTCTTTCTTTCTTTCTTTCTCATGGAGTTAGAAACGAAGTAGTCCTGCAGACTCCTGCTATACCTACAGCGCATGCATTATTGTTCAGGTCAGTGCTTCAGGTCCAACAGTTAGGCGTGGCTTACGATTCTCTTGCAGGAAAATCTTGAAACAATGAGCAGAAATGAGTGTGCAGAGGAATAAGTGTGGGTTCCTTGAAGTTTCTTAATTTTTCGTGTAAATGCTTATTGACACGCGACCAAAATATAATATTAATCAAAACCGGAATTCATAGTTTAACGTAAGATCAAGAGGTCAATCTCGGAAGGACGTCACGAAAAAGTGGTTTACCCACTGCCTGAGATGCTCAATCTGACTGCGAACGAAATGGGGAATTTTCCTGCACTAAGACCGCTAATCCTTTTCACTTGAACTCAAGTGCGAGGAAACATGTCCTAAGACCTGTCCTAACGACCTGTCCTAACCTGTCCTAAGACCTGTCCTAACGACCGGTCCTAACCTGGCCTAAGACCTGTCCTAAGACCTGTCCTAAGTCCTAACCTGTTCTAAGACCTGTCCTAACGACCTGTCCTAAGACCTGTTCTAAGTCCTAACCTAAGACCTGTCCTAAGTCCTAACCTGTCCTAAGACCTGTCCTAACGACCTGTCCTAACCTGTCCTAAGACCTCTCCTAACGTGGGCATAGCAACGCTAACATAAGTAGAGGCCAAATGAATTGACGACTGAAGAAGGAATTATTCAGCGTGGCACAGAAGCCTTTACGGTGCAGAGGATGATCTTTGCGCCACCTGACACAGATGGCTGAGGCGGGAACACCTCTGTGCCACCTGACACAGATGGCTGAGGCGGGAACACCCCTGTGCCCCCTGACGCAGATGGCTGAGGCGGGAACAAAGAGTATAGGGAATATTCGAGGAGACATTTGCACCACTGAGCCTGAGCGATCAATACTTCACGAGGGCAGACTTGTATTTGTCATAGGAGGTAATGGATATTTGATGGATACTATGGTTTATCATTGAAGAAGTTTAAGAATTGGTTCAAATTTATAAATAAAGTCAAAGAAATTATGTTTTTCAAATGACACTGAGAAGCATTCTTTGAAGGAACCAAGTTATTTGATAATCAGTTTTCAAACAATGTTCATCCTTCTGAAATATCCTTCTAGTACGACCTCGAAATTTAACTACCTGAATTGGAACTGGATTGCAATAGCCTACGATTAAGCTTTCCAATATATCGCTATTTTCTCTTCTATTTCTTACCTCGATATATCCTAACAAAATTTGAATCATGGAACTTGAAATGATTATTTTACAATATCTAAGCAATTTTAAATGTAGACATGGAGCAAATACTTAGATGCTGAAATACTTCAACACTACATGGAGCAGAAATTTCACTGCATTCTTTTATGAATTGGTGAGCACGTGTTGTAACTTGATGAAGAAATGGCAGCAAATTCTAGCTTGTTTACCAATGCAACTTTGAAGAAACATCATGGCTGAAGCGCCTTTTGGTGGTTCATATTACACAATTTATCCTTCACTGTTCAGCAAAGCAGTTCACCTTGATGACAGCATATGAATGTCAGAATGTGTTGCTCTTGTGAATCTTGTTCACATCAAGGACAGAAATCATCAGGTGTGTTGATCGTTCCACAAAATGATCGAATGCCGTCGCATTCGTTCTCGTGTATTCCAAAACGCTTATTCGGCGTCAGTCTCACGCAAGCAGAGGTGTCGGGCCTAAAACCTTCGAGCGGCTCCAACGCAAGATTTTCTCTCGGTTACCAAAAGGACAATACTGTGCCATTTCATCAGGATGTTGCTAGTTTTTTGTAAAAAGCTAAATGCAGCTGAATATATAGCTATATACATACAGCTTCTAAAGGTTTCTCAAAGCTATATCCAGCCCTATCGTAAAAATAATTCGGTCCTCTAAGGGTTAACTCTCTATCTGCGTGGGACTGATCTCTAATGTTCACCAGTGACAAGTGTCATTTCCATGGCTGATCTCCTCAGTTGCGCGTTACTGGAGAGTATTTTCGACGGATGTGGACATAATTCCCAAGCAACGCAAGGGCTAAGTATATCAAGTTGGATCATAGGTGTGAAATTAGTTTACCTTCAATAGTACATTTTCAGAGATTTTTAGTCAGCATTGAAGTTGGTCAGTGGTCGAAACATTTGAAGTTGTGATTCATGAAAAATTTACTTTAATGATTTAACTTAGCTTATTATGCTTTTTTAATTCATTTTAAGATTGCTTTGGCTCTCAAATGATTTTCAATGATTTGTTTTTTTCATATATTATTAAGAAGGAATAAATAGATTCTCGATAGATCTCAAAAGATAAAAACAGCTATCTCACTACTTTGTCGAGATGACGACGAGATTGGCTAATTTGATTTGAGAAAAATTGTTCATTACTGGAACACGGCATTTATGCCATGTTTGGTAACATTATGTAATTTTATTCAGCGATTTTTGAGATCAAATTCACGACTATTTTAGAGAATTTGTATGAAGATCCGTTTTATACAGAAATTTTACCAACTGTAATTATGGAAGACGTGAGTTCCTGAAACCTGTATTAAATTAATTTGATTTTGTTATAGGCGTAAAATATTCGGGTAAGTACGCTACGCTCAAAGTTCTTCCACAAATTTAATGAAAATTAAATACTTCCAAAATCAGTCACGAAATTCTTTTGAGCTTATGACAAAAACACATTTCCGCTGCAGATGCGGCAAGAAAGACAAGCATACCAAATATCTAAGAATTTCTTAGCGATTATGCCTCCTGCATGGCGACACTTGGGAGACATTCCGACAAAACTGCTGCAACTTAAATGATCTTGCAGTTTTCTGAAATTCTAACGACGCATCAGGCGTGATAAGAGACTTCACCACAGTTGAGTCTCAGCCACACGGCGGTTGTTAGCTATGCCATCCAGCTGGATGGAAGTTTTGAAATTCCGTAATTTTAAAGTGGAATTATTTCAAAAAATTTCCGTTCGACCACTCGTAATTTCACTCACTCCATGGATTTTCATCAGGCCGTCGAATTTAACAAGAACACCTCCAAAAGCAGGGCAGTGTAAAGGCTTCGTATACAGCGCGAGGGGAGGAAAACAGCGTAGCCTAACTTGAACGCGATGATGCACGTAGTAAGAAACATTTCGTAGTGCAGGTTGTCAAAACTTACAATAAGACGGAAGCAAAGATTGCGTCGCAATCGCAGCATCGTATACTCACACACGTGCTTCTATAAACTGAAGCTAAGCAGAATGTAAGTGCCATGCTTAGCAAAATTTTGAATGACGACCGGTGATAAACTGCGAGAAGGAGTAGGCGCGTGATTCTACATAGGCGCGTCCCCGTACGTCGGACGTGTGCGGGTGCGGGTGCGCCGGAGTGCTTGTCCTTGTGACGCGATGCTTCTCGACTGGGATGTCCTTGCCAGCCCACAGGTGCTCCAGCAGAGTTGCTGGTGTTTCCGATCTTTCTGATCCAGCAGAGTTTCTGATGGCATTCATTCTAACAAACACTAATGCAATTTTCTTCTCAAAATATCGTTTTACATCTTCGTTGTCGTGTCATTTGTTTAAAACCTACTCTCTCGAGAAAGCACCATCGATGGTTATTTCCTTAGATTTCCGTGAATAAGTTTGGGAACCCGGCCAGGGCTGCACTGGTGTGCCGCCGTTAAGAAATGTCGGGTATAATTTTTTCTCCCAAGAGAGGGCCAAATCTGTCATACTGATTTTGTCTCACTTACTTTTTCAAGTTTTTGTCGTCATGTTCATATGCGAAGGCATGTTAAGAAAAGTGAGTTGATTTTCGATGAATTTATAAAACGTGAATTAATATAACAGTTGCATTTGTTGGATACCTAATAGTAAGTTGCCACGTTTCCTCTGGTTAGAGGTGTCACCAACTTAGCAAAATTCCAGTACTAGACAGGGAATACAAAAGGTAAAATAACTGAAGTCACGAGCGGCAACATTTCTTTTCCATTCATGGTCTCGATGCCAGCGAGCGAGAATTTTTAGTTCAATTCTGAAACTATTCGAAACGCAGTAGCTTCGTGGTCATGAGATAACGGCATAACTCTGAATCTAATTTCAATGCTATAGCTCACGCTAAAATTCTAAGCGGAGAATAGGGAATGAATAATTTATAAATGAGAAATTAACTGTCACATGTGAAATCAGAGATTAATTGCACGAAAGTATGACCCATGAATTGTGCTGAGGATTTGTTCCAATGCTAAAAAAGATTATTTCTTAATTAACGTCGCAACAGTTCAGATCCAAGGTTGAATATCAATTGCAACACAAGCGGAAGAAAATATTTTTTATAGCTTGGTATGCGACGTTTTGTAAAAAAAATGCAATTCTGAAATAAGACTGAGATCAAATTCTCGACATGGCAGTTTGAATTTAGTGAATTATGATATAAAATCAAAACCCTAAATGCATATTAAATGGTGAATACCTCATGTGCTGTACATGCGATGGAGATACTTTATTACTAAGTTAAGAATGAAAATTTGATCCTTTTTAAGATTAATAAATTCTAACACTGATGTTATCTTAACTTGAATCAATTAGTTTTAAAAGTGGTTTGATGAAAAATATTGGAAGTTTAGCACTTACTAAACACGGAACACTGAGAAAAAAGGTTTAGAGATAATAAGTGAATAATCAAGCAGAGTCACCTCAAGTATAACTATACTGCAAATTATCTCTTTGCTCACACAAATATGTTTTTATTTCTCCCGCATGAAAAGTAATAATTCCGACTAGAAATTGCGAAGATGTTTCCTAGGTTCAAATCATGATACTCAGATTAGGCTGACGGCCGATCTTTTAGATGGTATACAGGATACCCTTATGTACGCGCTGCCTCACTGATGCCCGAGCACCTGCTCACACCCCTAAAGTGCCGTTAGATGCCGTTGGTCGGCCTTCAGCTCGCTGGAGCTCTCACTACGCAGGACGGGTGCACGATCTTGTTGGTCTTGGTGCTAATTAGGGGAAGTGCGGACGCAACTATCACATTTGCGTCGCCTCTTCTCATGTTCATTTGAAAAAATTACGACCTTCACGAGATGAAGCTAAACAATGATGAAGTTAAAAAGACTATTAACAACGCTATTAAGAGTCAAGAAATATGGCATTATCGTCCAGATAATGCATTTGAGTCGTTAGGATATTTGAATGAAATGTGGATTTAGTAACATCTGAGAAAAACTGCAGTCGAAATTATTTCAATAATTTAAGTAAAATAGAACATAATATTCGTGCTAAATGCATTGACCGGTTTTAAGATTAAATGCAATTTCTGAACTTGGGGTGCAGTTTTGCTTGCTCCTCTTGCGTCAGCTCTTCAATTTGCGAACATAAAAATTTCAATCTTAGGAGAGAACAAAGTAGTAATATTGAACTTCCGTAAGAACTTCATCAAGTATTAGCAATTCAAAATAGCTCATTGAGACAATTTAATCGAGATATCCTTGAATATTGTTGGCCATCATTACAAACAAGTTTTTCTCTTCGCGGGAGTGGCTGAATTTATGTGCTCCCAATTTGTGCGTTGTACAAACAACATTTATTTCTCAATCGTAACCAACTTGAGTGTGTCAGTACTGAGTCATTCCATACCCTCCTCCATCAGGTAAGAGTTCAGAATGGACTTTCAGACAGTCTCCTCTCAAAAATAGCAAATACCATTCTATTATTTTCTCCCTCTAGCGACAAGAAACTGGATTCTACATTTTTAAACAACTGTTTCATTGAACCCGTGATCTCAAACAACTAAGTGACTTAAATGCAGGGAAATAACCGGTACATTCAGACCGAGTAGTGTATTGTTGTGTGAGCTGGATTAAAAACATATAGCAAACTTACTGGGCAACATCGAGCAGAGTCGGAGCTATTATACTAGAGGCAATAATAGCTCGATTACTGCCGGGAGATCGTTTCTTGCTCCACTTGTAAAAAATTGGTCTACCCATGCGTGCACCTTGTCAGCCGTAGACCTATATTATTTTTAGGGCTCCTGTGGCGCAGCTAGTGGTTGCTTCTGTGCCTTCTTGATATCTGGGCGTGAACCATCACTGTTATGCTTGATTTTCTAGTGGAGACTGAGTGCTTTCAATGAGCTAGGAAGACTCAACCCGGCTGCCCCCATGCAAGTGAACGAGTGGGTACCGGGTTGGCTTGAGGTAACCGCCATTGAATCCTGTGATAAATTATAATTCTTTAGAAAACAAATATAATGTCATCTTAATTGGCTTGAAACTTTTTTTTGTCAATTATACGTGCTAGAATGACGTAAAACGATCAGCATGCAAGTGTGCAGCAACTGCCCTTATCATTCAAGGGGCCAGAGTTGACGGGGTCCGTTCAGAAGTCAGTCTTGCAGGGTGGTAGCTTCGTGCACGCGGTCGGACCTGATAGCTTGAACTGTGTGGGAAAAAATAACTAGTCTACTACCTGGCCAAGAATTATCCATGTTCGGGCTTGATCCTCGACCAAGCCCGCTGAATTTTTTGTTATTTGAAGACTACGCTGTAGAAGCCTCGCATGCCTATCAGTTATTGTAGGGTGCATTGAAGTAATTGGAGAAGTCAGAGTCAGGCTCGGAAATTTAACCCATATTTCCATAACCTAATTACTTAAAGCATGGTTTTAGAAATACCAGAAAATACAAGGAGAATGGAATTTCGAGATCAATATACATGCATACATATAGTATACATGATGTAGAAAATATCCTTAATAAAGTGAGTGCTATTGAGTTTTCGCTGCTGTAACCTATTGCAGGCGGCAGTTGAAAAACTGACCCACGGTAAAGAAATTTCGAAAATATCTTCATACGGTGTATTTACTTGCAATTATAAATCTAAGGAGCTTTGTGATCATTGGAGACGAAATACTGTTTTGTAGAGAACTCTACCCTTCGGCTTTCAAGGCACAAAACACCGTAAAAACTACGGATAGTATGTACTCATGTATGCAAAATATCTGAACCCAGCCCTAATAGGTTAAGAAGTCGAAGATTTCAAAACCAGGGGAACTGGAGTCAGACGTGAGCATGAGTTTTGCAGGAGCCGAAGTCATGCGCAGCGTCACGCCGGGCCCTCGAGGCCGCTCAAAACTGGACGTTGTTCTACGGTCCGCGAGGTAATAAATCGAGGGAATCATTTCTCCAGTTTTAATTATGATTAACGTAACAAAATACATCATGAACGTATATTTACTCTCGGCTAAAAATATTAGGTTAAGCCTAGTAAAAGTATAAATGTGTGTAGAAATATATACGCTCAGGCATCGTAGAAGCATCTATCATACTTGAGAGCAGCTCCGGGTATTATATTACACATTTATTTATTCAGTGTATAGAAATTTCATCAAGTATCTCTTCCTGATAACGGCTTACCTTTAGAGACAATGTCAATTGCAATAAAAGGTCGCTAGGACTGCCTCCTCGAGCAGGATGGGCCGCGCGAGCACCTGTATAGGGAGGATGGGACACGTGGAGGATGGGACACGCGGAGGATGGGACACGTGGAGNCACGTGGCGAATGGGACACGTGGAGGATGGGACACGTGGAGGATGGGCCACGCGAGCACCTGTATAAGGAAGCTTATTGTTTCGGACACCAGCTCTATTATCAGTTCACGAAAATTATGTTCAACAAATAACATAATGAGACATAGTTATTCATAATTATGCGTTCTATGAAGGCTACAATGAGATTAATAATTAGCTTATAAAAAAGTTGTGCAAAGAGGGCAGTAAGAATAATAATAATTATTAACGAAAAGTTTGGTGCAGGGCCATGAAACATTATTCCTTAAACTCTTAATTTGGTTAAAGCTTAAAATTCTTTATTATTCAATAATGTGTTTAAATGGTGTCAGAAAATGGTATCTCAGGCGCAGAAATGGTCACCTCTTGCAGGTAGGAAGATGTCAAGAAATGACGGTGTAGGAAACTTATAATGCGACCCCAACAGGTTTCATTAATGAAGGAAACGTAAATGTAGAGGATAAAAAGTAAATATGTAATTTAAGAAACAGAAGTTGAAAATAATTAGAGTTAGGAAAAGATGGTTAACGTTTGTTGGCAATAACACCACTTAAGTATATCTCACGTCCGTTTTATAAAATCTTATTATTTCCTTCTTTTCCAGAATGGTTCAGAGGTTCTTAAGCGCTTCTGATGACCTGGCCAGGTTTGTTTACGGATATTCTCGGTACTGATGACGTTCTGTAGATATCTATAGATGTTAGGCAAATCGCGGGCCAGCAATTATCTTCAATTAATTATCGACGAATATCTACGGTATCATTTAAGCCAATATATACAGTACCTCAACATAAGTATTCGCGCAACTTAACTTTTGATGATTTTCAAAAATTTTGAACTCTGGTTTAAGCTAAAGATAACAGGTAGTTGAGAGAATATTTGATTTCCTGAATATTTAAACAGAACAGAACATAATTTACCAACAACCAGAAAATCAACTAAGTAAAAACACGTACGGGACAAAGTTTAGGCCAAAACTAAAAAAACCTCTTTAGCATTTAGTGGCGTGTCCTTCATTCGCAAAAACAGCACGGAAACGATTATTGAAACTGGAAACTAACTTTTGACTCTCTGTTTGTGGTACCTTGCATCCAGATGATCCTCCAATCAGCAAGGCTCGTTGAACTCCTTCTGTGCATCGCATTTTCGAATATCCACCACAAATTTTCAATGGGATGGAGGTCACGCGGTTTCCTAGGCCACGGAAAAACACTTATTTCTTATCTTCGAACCATTCTTATGGTAACCTGTTAACGGTCACCACCCTGGTAGCCAGTGTTGCATTCACACGGCATGTGTAATCGTCAGCGACCGTGTGAATGCAGCAACCACGCAGACATCATATGATGTCAATACCCATTAACGGGTTAATTTCACCGTATATTTGGGGTCATTGTTTTGAAAAAGATCCTCTTACGCCGACCGTAAAATTTTCTCGTACTCGGAAACAGCTTTGGTTTCAGAATCTTTCTGTACATGGGACTATCCAATTTTCCATCAATGATGCGGAGTTTCTTACACCATGGACAGTAAAACAGTTTCACACCATGATGCTGCCACCTCCAGGCTTAACGGTAGGGAAGGTGTTCTTAGGACCATAGGCAGCCCCTGTTTTTCTCCAAACAAATAACGAGCGTTGCTTCGACCAAAAGTTAAATTTCCCTTTCATCGGATCATCCAACCCGTTCCCAAAACTCAATTCCTCTTTCAAGATTGTCTTCAGCAAACGTTAAGCGGTTCTTCTCATGTTTCGCTGTAAGAAAAGTTCTACGTGGAGTGAAGGCATGTAGACCACTTCGATGCAATTCCCTGATAATCGTTTTTGATTGACGTGAACTCCTTGTAACTTCAATTATTTTTGTAGGTACGTACGGGTTGTCATGGGCTCATTCGCCACATTACAGAGCACGTAGCATCTCGAGTGGCCCCTGATCTAACGAGGAGCTCCGACTCTTGGCAGACTGGAGACCGCCCCCAGTCTCTCGATGCTTCCGAACTATCGCCCCAGCAGTTAAGTGTGGAGTTATAACAAGTTCAGCAATTTGCCCGTAGGTATTACGAAATCTAATTATTTGATTTCGAATAGCTTCGGGTATTTTTTTATTTTTAGCATTGTTTTCACAGTGCATCCATCTTCAACAAAATCAGGAGAGGTAATGATAGTGCCAATCGTGGTTTTGTTTATATTACATGGGCTTCTGGGAGTTCATCGGAAGCTTCATGGAAAGACACTGCACATTTAAACTGCACAATAAAATAAAAATGATTTAACATTTTAATTTCGGCCAATTACTTTTAACCAACACATTCTTTTTGCCTCGCCGATTCTTTGGGTCCTCGATCAATTTTGTTCGGTTGTGTGTAACTAATCTCGTAAGTATATGTTCTTTGAACGACTTCTACTCTTTACCCAAACCAAAGCTCGAAATTTTCATAATAAATCAAAACCAGGGTCTAGCAAATATTTATGTTCTAGCCTAGCACTGTATGCTGTCATTTAGGCGAATATATGAGCTATAATTTAGGCATATATACTTTTTCGGATTATAATTGATTTATTAAGAACGATGGAGTCGAAAAGAAAATTTTCGTTATAGATTAATACATAGGAAGAAATGTACCAGCGGGTAACATTCGGTAAATTTGGTATCAAGCCATGAGCGCCCTCTAATGATTCCAACACCGCAGTCGCACGGCACGGCGCGTTAGGAGTCTTCGACTTACGCGGCAGCACAGGCAAGCAGGCGCAAGGTTAGCGAGGTAAAGCTGACCTGGGAAGACAGAAAAACGTTTTAATACGGTTAGATTCTTTTCGTTGAAATCAATCAATGAAAATCGAACGAATTTCAGTCACATTTTTGCTGCTCCGTCTTAAATGATTCGAATGCCTCTGATTCGACGAAATTCACCTCCGCATAACGACCATCAGAGGGGCACGTGTCGTCCAATGTAGCGATGTTGGTCTGGAGAAAGCTGCAGCCCCTCTAGTGCATCACAAGTGTCGCGGCTACCTGCTCTCTCACTTTGGATTAAATGTCGAAAAACGCGCTCCTTTGACGTGATCACCGGCTGATCGTTCATATCTTTCGTCAAGCTTCAAGCAGTACGAAATTTGGCAGTGATACCCAGAATCAGTGATACTTTTTAAAAAGCAAAATTGTCTAAAATTTTACGATTTATTTCTTCTTTATAAATTTAAATCAGATACCTTTCACAATTTGTGATATTTATCTGTCCATTAGTATCCGCAGTTGGCATGATTTAGCTGTTTGATTTAACGTAGCCTTTCTCTTAAAAGCATGCCGAGATTCTAAAACTCTGAAGTTCATTTTACCGACATCCAGACACGACTCTCGTGAGAACACGCCTCTGTCCGCAGGAATTAACTGAGGAACACAGTAAGCTTCAGTGCAAAAAAAAAAATCGCAAGACTTTCACCAAATCCTGGGTTCTCAAAGCACGTGTCGCGTTTGAATGCTAGTCAGGCTGCTACTTGGTGAAGGCTACGAGTCCGATGACCTAATGAGCTGCTCGTGAACTTACGAACACAAGCTATCGCAACGACGCGACAAACGTTAGATTTTGGTGGCAGCGTAGCGAGGGATGTCTGAGCATCACGCATAGCAATTATTTCCAAATATTAAAGCTCTTAAGGTAGGAAATCGTGAGCAAATATTTTTTATAGAAAGGCTTTTGTAAAGAACAATGGGTCTATAATTTTAATATTAATGATTAAAATTTTCATACGAGATTTCAAACGTTTTTCCTAATGAAAACTTGTAGCTACCGTTGACAGCTTTAATTATGTGCAGACAGCAAATCAGAGACTTGTGTAATGAGTTAATAAAGTTAGATTCAAGATACTTAATAATATTACTTATGAATACGCATAAGTAATATTACTTACTAGTTGCATTTTAAATATATGGTAAATTTGTCCTTACATTTACAGTAAATGGATAATCTTAACACATTGAAGTTTTAATGAATAATGAATAGTAACGTCAATGAATAGCGAAGTGTTTCTTTGATGTGACGTCACTATTCAAGCAATCTATGTCTGTCCAAGTACAGGCGTCCCGTCGGACTTTCACCCATATTGCTTTTCAAATTTTTCAACTGGTCATTCTGATGTCTTTGTTTGTGTAAACTGTAAAGTAAGCCATCGGGGCCCGGCCGAGTTCAAATTATACAAAAGGCCTTTGGTGTCCAGGGAATAATTTTTTAGGTGAATATCCCAACGGTACGTGAAGTATTATTTGCATTGACAAATACTCAATTTATGTTTATCTATAAATGAGCGCAGGGACAGAACACGACACCAGCAAATCATCGTCATTTTTAACACGTTGGTGGCGCCAAAAAAGTTTTGCTATCCCACAATGGGTATCAACTAAACTAGAGCACGAAAAATATATTTTCACATTTTTTTTGCCCAGAAAATCTGTAACTAAAGTTTGAATATAAGCTGTGGTTAAGCATAAGGTAAATGACACAGAACCGAAGTCCCATTTCTTAGCATCGGATCTGGGAGTAGATAAAAACCATATTTTCGTTTAGCGTTCGCTGAAAGTCATTCAGGAGCATGAGAGCCGATGCGGGTACCCAACTCTCAGCATCGGTATAGCACTGGCTGGCGCTGCGGTGATGAAGGCAAGGTGTGTTGCAGCCGTGCACACTTGCGGAAACTCAGAGCACACGTCTGTGTTTGTGCAACTAGGGACTTGAAGACCACAACGTTTGACCGACGCAATTCTTGCACTCTACAAGTGCCATGCTGTGGCAAAAAGAATGCGTGGCTTCGCTAGCTTCTAGTGCCGCAAATTGATTTACTTTGGCTGATGGTCTCTAAGTTTCAGTGGCTGCTACGAAAAATAGCTTTATGCATATTTCAACTCACTTTCTGGGGAAACATGCTCGTTTGCTTTGCTTTGGATATCAAAACTTATTTTCAAATCACATTTTGGGGAACCCTCATTACATGCGTGTACGAGTATAGTCAGAGCAGGCTTTGAAATAAAGCTGGTCATCAAACGGAGATCTGAGGCAGCCCAAAAGGGCTGTGGCGAGATTTCTGCACGCGATATTACGACTCACCCACGAGATTTATAGCAACAGCGGCGGTCTTTTTGTTGTCTCGTACGTGACACTAATCGCCAGGCCAAAACGACGGAGAAAGACGTTCCTTTCGCTCCTCGGAAAAGAGAAGACCAAAACGGGCCCCCAAGTGCGCTTCATTCTTCATTTCTATTCAAATTGCCTTACAGGAACAGGGACGAGCCGACCAGTGTTGATTGCCTCTGTATTCTAATCAATCTTGAGACAACTGAGGAAAAGAACACACGCTTTCGCTCTTAACTCGTATTTATTTAGTGATGAGTACATATATACTTAGCCGAGTATTTACAGCGTCTATGGACCGAACACTGAACTCTGAAGGCAAATAATTATTCTACTAATTATATTATGAGCTATTTCTCAATCTGTCTTAGATACAAACTCTGAAAATTATTGACACGTTATTTGACCCCGAATAAAATTTCATTTCTCCTTCGGCAATAGAACTCACCACATAATTGCTCGCGCACACGCACTCGCCATCGCGTCTCAGGAACTTGAAATGAATTCGTATTTCACTCAAATCTAAGCCGTCGACAGGGGTAATGAGCTACCACAAGCTACTGCAACTTAACGCAAGCTACAGCAAGTTACAGCACGCTGCAGCATGTTACAGCAAGTCACCGTGAGCTACAGCAAGCTACGGCAATCTACAGCAAGTTACAGTAAGTTATTGAAAGTCACCACAAGTTAACGTAATTGGCTTTAAGTGACCGAAAGTTACCATAAGTTCCCGCAAGATGCCGCGAGTTACTGCAAGTTACCGCACGTTACCGCAAATTACCTTAAGTTACCATAACTTACCGTGGGTTACGTCAAGTTACTGCAAGTTAGAACAAGTTTCGTAAATTTTTATTAGTTGCCGCCATCACCTCTAGAAGAACTCGCTGCTCTCAAAAATGCAAGCATTACTCAATTGGGTCGATGTTTCAACATAATTAATTCTGAACTCGTTCAATATTTTGAAGCAGTTAGAGCCGCACAAGACGATCAGCCAGCTCAGTAACTGTTCAACAATTAGTACACTGTAAATTAATTAAGGCTCAAAATTTAAACTTTCAAGAATTTGTTCGGCAGATTTTCCTGTCGAAAATTCCCGTCTCCTCGCACGGATGAAACAAGACTGCAAAACTTAATCTGAAATTTTGAGTATGATCAAATTCTTTCTTAAAGTAACGTAAATAATTTCGTATCTGCTGTATAACTCTTGTTACTGATCGTGGACTCTCATTATTTAGCATATATAATATGCATTGACAGTCATTGGAATGTGCCAACATCCTTTCCTTATAAACCATTAGCAGTTGGAAAATTATCAACCATTAAAATCATTTGAAACACTTGATGAGTAGACACTGATTGGTGAAAAAAACGTGTAAATGTAAATTTTCTTTGAAGTACATAGAATGATCAAATCTGAAATCTGAAAGTTCCTCCTACTCAGAAACTTGATTCGCATACTGCAAACTTGCCAAATTGCGCCGATGTTAGGCCCCACCGGTTATTTTCCCTCAAAAATTAAAGTCATAAAACTTGAAAAGCGGGAGTTCCTATGGGACGAGCAATGAAGGCTTCGTGTCGAGAAAAATGTCTGAAAGCTCTTGCTCAGTTTTGCGAGCAGCCGAGACTTCCAGCTCGAGAAGACGGCCGCTGTCTGCAGCATACCGACTTGGTAACATTCACGTCCTACAAGATACTGCTTATATCGTACGTGCCTACTCGCGAGTACGAACAAGATTTTATTGCTTTGACGAATTGTTTTTTTTTTAATATCGTGTTCTTGAAAGGCAGAAACAGGTATCATTGTCTTCGCTGTTAAACTATAAATGACGCTCACATATTCTGTATTCAGCAAAATTTTCAGGCTTTTTTTAGGAGTGTTGGTTTTCATGGCCTATCATGCGATGTCTTTTTATTGGTTTAAGAATTTGTTCTTTTTAATACTTGGAATTTCGGAACGTAGAGCAGTTATCAGTTTAAAATTAAAACACTGGTTAATTAAAAATTAATGCCCAACACTTGAATCAAAGTGTGAACCAAAAATATTATGAATTTCATAAAAAACAAAACTATTTCAAGGCGCTTCGCACTTGCATATCCGCAATTATTTAATCATTTAATTCTGCAGAAGTTATCAGTAAAGATCTCGTAAAATTTGACACTCTACCTCCTCTCCGTTTCTTTCTGGAACAACAGAAGGCATTCTTTACTCACTGTATTTTCGAATACAAAACAAATACCAAAAATTATAGAGAGGCTAAACGCGAGCATTTGCTAAATTGGACCTTGCCTGCGCTGCTGGGCTTGCGCTCTCCCAGACCGCAGATAAAAGGCCCCAATTTGTCGCAATTAAGGCATGTTGCTTCTCAAGTGAAAGGGAAATCCGCATGGAGCTTCAGAGCGTTCATAATCCTGAACCCGTGGAGAAATTTTGTCGCATTGCTTTGGCTGCGAATTACCTCATCTTCGTCGGCCCCAAAGGTCGATGCGTGCATGGGAGGTGATGATTCTTGGTGACTACGAATGGCCAGAGCTGCTTGTGATTTATCTGAGACGATAACAAGAATTTTAGTAAGCAAGGGCTTTAATTCAAAGTCTTTGTCGTGTTAGGTCACGCTATCTCCCTTACACTGAGCTTGTCATGTAACTGTCATAAGTACATCGTAAAGATATTTCGCGCGTCTTATCTTGCGCGGCTGATCCAGCTGCACATAATTATTAGAAGACACGCTGGTGGCTCATGAGGAAACTTTGAAACGATTTGGCACACTCATGGTTTTATAACAGTTTTGACACGTTTGCCACGTAGAAGAGTTTCGCAAAATTCTTCTAAATTCCGCTGTGCGGAAGTGCGTATCAGCAGTAAACTGTGTCTCACTGGTCATTCTAACTCTTCAAGTCAGCGTTGCTCACAGACATTTACTGCGATATTTTATGTTATAGAAACAGTATAATGATTAAAATAAATAAAAATTATGTTTGGTACAACATAGTTTATCGTGAAGATGAAGACATTTGGAAGCCTTTCCTAGAGTTTGCTCACTCACTTCTGCATATTCGCAGACGTTCAAACCGGTTGCTTCCGAATTCCACACGCCTCGTCAAGCCGGTCATTGAAATCGGCAACATTACTAGCATTTCACGAGGATTTTCGAGGCAGGGATTTTTGATTTCTTGTTTCAATTCAGCGACCGCTGCTGGCTCTACAAAACAAGCCGTTCTTTCGAGACAATCCCATGAATTTGTTTCCTGTACAGTATTTTCACTTCTGCATAATTTTTTTACCCTTTATGGCGCATTTTCTATCTAAAAATGTTATTCATAAGTTTACCATTATTAGGAGTTTTTGCACTTGATGCAAAAATGAAGCATAAGTAATCGGAAGTCAAAGAGTGAGAGCATTTTTTTAGATACATTATAAACCAGCGTTGATTTTGAACAAAAGGATCTAAGAGACGCACGAAAAATCAGTTTAACGATAAAATTAACGTACTTTCAAACTAAAAAAATGAACTGAAAACTTCTTGTTTTCTATTTTAATTCGAAAATTCAGCAACGCTATAGTCGAAGTCATTATTCCGTTCTTTATCTTTGTACAAAAAAATAATTTAAAAATGCAGGACTTATGAATAATTTATAGAATACAATTTACTCGGTCCTATTATGTAATTATGAATTCAAAGTATGGTGGCTATACGTACGCGATACTGCGTGCAGATCACTTTGAAGGTGATCTGAATTTTGAGTTAATTAAACACTTCTGTCCGAGACTGACTGAGAGACGATCTCCAACACCAATTCAGTAAGATACACTCGAATACAATGTTAGAGATTAACGATACCTGATGCATACATTAAAGTAGAATTTCACACAGCGTATGCTGACCAGATGAGGATAGCTGATTTATGCTAATGAGGTGGACGTCAATTTGAAAATATGCAGTGGGTCATACATGAGAATTCTTATTGTTCCTTTCATCCTTTCGGATACCTTTTAATATTTTTCACACTTATACTATGATTTATAACCACCATTATAAGCGTTATCTGTTTATTCTTTATAGTTTGCATGCACCATTACCCCTCTAAAATAGTGTCCGAAAAGATGTAGGTTATGTCACAAACTTGTTATCCAGTCAAGCCCAAAATATTGTTTGTTTAATTTTGGTGAATCGAAGTTGTTCTTCAAAAACTTTTGTAACAATACGCCACTCGCACAACTTAGAGCGCATAGAAAAGCGGCTCCAAGTCCTCCTAACAAATATCATTGTTATTCGCACAACTTGGAGCAAATAGTAAAGCGCCTCCAAACCCTCCAAACAAATACCATTGTTATTCGCACAACTTGGAGCAAATAGTAAAGCGGCCCCAAATCCTCCTAACAAATACCATTGTTATTCGAGACACATTCCGCAGCTTGTGTGATATCCAATCACGACACCTACGATTGATAACAAAATTCGTATTTATCCTGATTGATTTTAAAAATTAAAATATGGCTTTGTTGAATGCCGTATTTTAATTTTTACTAATGGCTTCCATTTGAATTTCCTATAAGCATAGCCATTTATGTGACAACAAAATATAGTCTATGAAAAAATAGTCTTTGAGAGAGAGCACATTCAAAATAATCCCTGGGTAGTAGAATCATTGGTTCTATTATTTTGATGTACAGAATGAATAACCTTTAATTTACGTGCGATTTTCATAATTCGCCTAGCTCATTTATTCGGGAAATTTAATTGAATTTAAAATAGATGCTTTCACGAATCGACGTGTCTTCACATTTTTTTCTTTAATCGTGACCTTCGTGAAATATGGGTGAATATGGAACTTTGTTTGACATGTGCTATATTCATTTATTCTTCGATCGCTGTTGAAAATTCCTGTACAACATTTACAAAACTAAATCTAAAAAGTATCATCAAATTCAAAGAAGTTTATTTAATTCGCTAAATCGCTTCAATCTTACTCCGTATGAAATCCTTATTGAAGAACTATTTCAGTAGAATCTTTTTACCTTTGGATGGATGTGTTCATTCACAATACTTGATTGGTTTCTATTTTTCCAGATATTCCATTGAAGTCTAACGGGCTTAAAAATTGCACCGCTTTGAAATCTTTCAGCCAACTCCAGTGCCCAAATAAATGCTTTCACAGAAGTACACTAAATGACGTGCGCGGACTCTCATTGTGCTTCAACACTGCAACAGAGGGCAGCGCTCTAAAACTATATCGAAATTAACACTTCAATGAATTGCATTTGACAAATTAGGAGGACCACCTGCGTTTGCCTTCAATCATCCACATTGTCTCACGGGCAACCTAAATTTTCTGGAGAAACTTAAAAATCAGTTGTGGAGTTTTCGCATCTTTCGTTTTGTGAATGCAGAATTCCAACGTTGGCTGCGCTTCAGCCTGCCTCAGAGTGTTAGAGATCAGATTAAGGTTGATTATAAATCTCGAAATAAGTATTTCATAAAGAATTGTGTCACGGTAGTTCGAAATGATCTGACTTACATGCCTAAGCTGATCTTGCTCGCTCATAGCTATACTTCTTTTTCAACAGAATATCGATTCCCTTTGAAAGTAATATTCACTCAATGTTTACGATCTGATTAATGGATATACAGCTGGTGTCAAACTTTTGTGCAAGAGCATTTTGTCTAAAAATCAAGTTAATCAGTTTTAAACAAAAAATTAGCAGAAATGTTGGCAAAACTGATGTGTTTAATTGCGCATACGTTCAACTTATGAATGAATTCTGCGCAGCGGTAAGCTAACTAGAGCACCACCATTGTTAGAGGAGAGTACGACGCTTTTGTGCCTTGCAAGGTTTCTGATAAAATAGTCTCCTTAAGTGCCTTAACCTGTTAATGGGTATTGACATCATATGATGTCCGCGTGGTTGTTGCATTCACACGGTCGCTGTCGATTACACATACCGTGTGAATGCAACACCGGCCACATGGGGGGAGACCGTTAACAGGTTAAGATCTTGACGAAGAAGTCCAAGAAGGCCGGTAGTGCATTCACACGGTCTGTCGAATGCACTACCGTATGAATGCAGTAACCAAGGCCACAAGATATCTGTGGAATTCAGCAAGCGGTTAATGACAAAGAAAAGGTGAAAATCGCGTCTAAATTACCTGATGTTTAATATGGGAGAGATATAGTAACAATTGCTCATTAGCTGCTACTCTGGGTCATGATGTCTGTACTGTGAAGAAGTATCTCAGCAATCCTGAAGCTAAGGCTGAAATAAAAGGCAAGAGAAAAAAGTAGGGTTATATAGCGGGACGCGATTTGTTCAGAGTGAAATGGGAAATATGCAGGCCCTCACTCAACAAGCAAGAATGTCTATGAGAATGTTGGACTGGGCCATGTATCGAAAATGACTCAATGGCGAGTGCTAAGAAGTATAGCTAAACACGTTATGCCCGATATAAAAACCCCTCTGAAGCAGACACTTATAGATTTTCGACTTGAGATAGAAAGAACATAAATGAAGTTGCATTTTAAACGTGTCCTCTTTACTGGCGAGATGCGTGCTACCCTCGACGGAGCTGAAGAATGGAGCTAAGTTTGGGTTCCCGAAGTGGCTTCCGCCCCTTACGTCTTCGTCGTCAACAAAAAGGATGAGGTGATAGGATATGGGCAGGAATTTTTGGAAATAAATTAGAGAGTTCTTTTAGAATCCCAGATGGTGTACCATTATCATAACACGCTTACTGCAGCTGCTATGTTACACTCATGAAGAAGATCGTTGTTCTGTGTTCCCGCAGGAAAGAAAGAAAGAAATAAAAATTGTTTATTCTAAATTCAGCCACATACAAAGTAAGTAACAATCGGTTTTTCAAATAAATATGATTACAATCTTAAAATTAAAATGTGGAAGTCTCGATCAAACTTCTAATTAGGATCAATAAGACTACAATTTTAGAATTAAGTGTAAAAGTCGCAATAAGACTTCGGATCATGATACTTAAATATTAACCCAAAATCATGATACTTAAACGGATCGTGATACTTAAATTAACGGACTGCAATTCATGGGATTATTAAATTAACGAATTATTAACGGATCGTATTACTTAAATTAACCCTTTTACATGACTAGAATGCTCGGTTGTCCTCACGAACAGTGTTTGATGGGTTGAATTCGCATACTGCGATGCGTACGTTTAAAATTTCAAGTTATGTATCTGCAAATTCCATGCCAGTTGGAGGAAAATTTTGGCAAGGGGAAAAGAGCCTCATCGTTCGCTTAAAATTCAATATGATGCAAGAGGAAAGAAATGGAAAAATGGAGATGCCATTTTTAATGGGACTCTTCCTAACTTTTCGGACAGATTTCTAAAAATAAGTAGCATCCAACAAAGTGCGCAAGGTGCTTGAATATTATTATTGTGAAGATGGGAATCACTTAGAAGTAATTTAATTATTCATGACCCAAATCAACTCGGACACTGTCATACATAGGTACAGTGGACACTGTTATACGTAGGTACAGTGTCACACGGACAAGATACCAGAGTTATGTAGTATGCTATTCAATTGATTTTTTCGGAGCAGAATCTAAAAAAACTGAAGGCTGCTCCAAAACAGATGGGTTTTTATTCGACAGATGTATGTGAAATTACTTCCAGACTGGTTACAATTTTAGTCACGAAAACTTCATTTTTCATTTACGTCCAACTCTAAACGTGAAAGAAGGAAAGAAAAATCGTTTGTTCCGAAATAGATCTCTTACTAACAAAAAGAAGCTTTTTTATGCATGACAATACCCCATCGTATGCTGAAAAAGCTACAGTAGAGCATTTGAAGACTCCTTGGTTCAAAGATGGCCGACAGATGAATTGGCCAGCATGTTCTCCTGACCTGAACCCTACTGAGAATCTCTGGTCACTGCTTAAACAACGTGTTTACCAGTCTAAATGTAATTTTTCTACCAAGTATCACCTGTGGAGTGGACTTGAACCTTGTGCTGGAGGTATTACCGCAAATGAAATTGAAATCTAACGAAACCCATGGACAAACGTCTCCTGGCTTCTGTTGACATCATTAATTATCAGTATGTGTATGCTATTAATTATCAATAAATTGGGTTAAAAAATATTGGTGTTAAAATGTTTGTAATGTTCATACTTTATTTCTTACAGAGCGTACACTTTTGAGAACCCTGTATTTTAAAGATTTTTTATGTCGGAGCACAAAGTAGTGGCACAGTTAGAATTCACCTAAATTGAATATATTTAAAAATCTTCCTTATTATTGGATTGATCGATGTAAAACTTTTCCATTAGAGTTAAAACCTTACATGGAAGCAAACTTGCAAAATCTATTAATAGCTGATACATTTTCAAGTTAATGGTTTTGAAGGAACTATCTTGCACAACAGTATGGCACAGGCAGTAGTCATACGAGCTCCGAAAAATGTTCCTGGCAATGAAAGCTAACAGCATTCTCTGCAAATTTTTCACCTTTGACTGCGAATTGAAGCGCTTTTTGACCTGAAATCAACCAAGCTATAACTCACCCTCCTTATGCTTCCACGTAGTAAACACCGTGTATCAAAAGAACTCGATTTCTCAAAATCTAATAAAAAATAATGGAATTGTACTGATCTATAGCATTATTTTATGATTAATTTAAAAGATCAATTTACGGGAAGGGGTTCTTATTAGAAATATTTTTAGGTTCTCTCCCGTCGAAACAACGGACGTCTTAATTTGTCTTGTTGCTTGAATATATCCTCGAAGTCGACCTTACCACACCGCCTAGGGAGCAGAAAGTTAAGAAATATTGCTAAGGAGATCGATTCGATGCATCTTTTTTGTGTGCATCATTCAACACAAAAAAACAAGGCCGACACACTGAAGATAAATGTATTTCATGAGTTTGGGCAATGTTTTATATGGTAACGAGCAAAGTGTTTAAGTTATGTAACTGAATTTCAGTCGTGATTGCAAATCTTAAGCCCTCAATACGATATTCAGAGGTAATGGTTCGTCTTGAAATTTCTGTACTAGGAAGGGCACTTAGTTAACCCACTGACTCCAGTGTAAGTTTCATTTTCTGTACACATGTTTTAATCGCAATATGTGGTAGTGGATCGAGCGAAAAAATTGATCAATTTATAACCTTTGGGCTTATTGATTGTTTTGTAAATTCGTAGCTTTTCTAATATAAACGCTCTACGATACATCAGCGAAATTTCTCTCTCAGTCGTTTCGATACGTTCGATTCCCAGAATATTTCGTTTAATGTGAATGTGCTGAACTATCCTCTCTACTCAGCTTGCAAATCATTTCTAATTGAAAGATTGTATTTGAGTTTTAAACTTCAAAAGCGTTTTTAGTTGATCTAGCGACGTTACTGACGTTCTTTTAGTCTTGCTTTTCAGTTCCCAAAGTGGAGAAAAGAATTTTTGAAACTTAGGTGAAAGTTTAGGTGAAAGCCTTTGCCATCGCCAGGACTCTTTCAGAAGAATTCCTTTCAATTTCAAAGTTCTTTGTACAAACTTTCCTCGGTCATGGGTCTCCACAAAGTCAATATTAGACGCAATACTGGTACGTATGATATTTTTACGTCAAGCCTATTTTTTCCTGTTCAGGTACTTTCTCTTTTTGGGAAATGTGTATACTTAGTACAAGTAATATTTTTACCTCAAGCCGATTTTCTTTCTCGTGCATGTATTTTCTCTATTTGAGAAAGGTGTGCTCGTCACTTTCGGAGACGCGGAGTACGAAATGACACAGGCGCTCGAGTTCTCAGCTTTTGAGCTCTAATCTAAGCTCCCATCTACAGTACCCTACAGCGCACAACGATGCTCACATTCACTTGTTCTTTAATCGAAGTAATGCCAGTCCATAAATAATGAAATTACATTCCAAAAAGCAGCGAGAACTAATTATTTATCAACTAGTGTTCTCATGCCGTTGAAAATGTAGGTAAATCTCACGTGAAATATCATAATTTTCTGAAAATCACTGGAAAATCTTCTCGGACGTACGAGTGGACTCGCTCGTTAGGAATGCGTATTTTCTAAATCTGTACTCTTGGATTTTTTCATATAAATGTAATTCCTGTAGTACCTTAATAAATAGATACATACAGATATTTAAAAAATGTAAAATATAAAAAGTAGGCGTAGTATCCTATATAGTGTAGACATTTGTGTGTTTTGAAGAACCGATGCCCGGAAATCGTAATGAAGAAAACTTTATTCCGAATTTCTGCGAACTCGGTTTAATTAATTAGCCTCACTGCCTCAAGATAGCAGACGCAACGAAAGGACGGTAATGCGCTATTGATAAATAAAACTCGGAAGAATTTGAAATAAAACTCGTTTCCTTATAGAATTTGGTTTCAAATTTAATAATTCAATGGTTTCATATTGTCCAAGGCCCGAGCCACATGAGACGTTTGCCTCGCGATACTTCACTCCATTTCGAGTTTAATTTCTCCATTTCGAGCAGCGCTGCACACCTCAGGTGGGGTACACCAGCGCCCCACGAGGTGCGGCGTAGAGAGAGAGAGAGACAGCCGGGATCTGCCTCTCTTCAGCAAATTAGCAGCTGATAGTAAATCGAAGCTCATATGCTGAAACGAATTTTTATTTCTGCATTTAACTTGATGACCCGAAAATGCACTGGTCTGATATGAGAAAATCAAATGTTTGAAAGGTATGAAGCTAATTGAAAAATTTCACTGCATCTAGGAATACGTAATTGAAAAATACAATAATATTCTGTTTGATCCCTTCCCCAGTCATGCAGAGTTAATACATTTTACAAAACTAAAAAATTAATTAAATTACTGTTCACAATCGCCTTTGCTTTGCATCTTAATTTTGTGTTCTTTTTTATGCTTAAACTATCTTAATTATCGAGAGTGTTTACCGCAAGTTTTTCTGTCTCTGCAGTTCAACTCAATTTCCCTTTTGGTGCCACAACTCTCCCCAATGCAGAGAGATGATCACCCTCCTCTTAATTACAACTGCTTGCTTCTGCGGCTTCTGCTGTTACAACTGAGACCAGTCGCAGTTGTACAAATGCTTTAAGACGACTTATTTAGCATGAAATAACAGCCACCGAACACTGTGCGAGGTAGCACCTTTTGCCGAGAACTTTTCCCAGGCTCCAAGGTGATCAAAGTGCGAGGCCTGGCAGCATGGCCGCAGGATGCCCATATCTGCACGATGATGCCTGATGCGCAAGTGTTTTGGCTCAAAATTAAGCTGTCAGCTTTTGGTGAGTCATCTGCAGGGCTCCGTATGATTTATTACCTCGAAATTATTATTTGCTCCACTTCAGCTGCCGTAAAATCCTTGACGGTTGAGAAGGTAATTGATGAGAATGGTCCAGCTACGCATGACTGTCAGATTATTCAGGGTAGTCAAGTTAAAGAATACCTAATTCCTTAATTACTTCACCTTGAATGGACTACGAATTTTAAAATACATAGATAGTTCCCAGTATATAAAAACAGCCCAGTGTTGCTTGGCTGGTTGATCCGCCCGTCTCTCTGTCGCACTCTTGAGGATTTAGATAGAAAATTCCTGGGTTTGTATTCCTAATCAGCTGGATTGTCAGAGAAGGCAGTCCGTATCAGTGATACTGTAAATAAACATGGCAAATTACCGTCATGGCAAAATTACCGTCAATAAGAGGGCATCTTAAGAAATCAACATCATTTGTCCCGCCATTTTTGGCGGGGCACGTCTACTAGAAATTCTTGTAGTATTTGAGTGACATGCCGATGCTCAGTTCAGACGTTTAGGAAATTTACGGACTGGGTTGAAGAGAGGAATACATCTTATTTCCAGCATCATTTTTTTTTGTTCAAAATCTTTAGCACCAAGTATGCAAAATACGAAATATCTTGACGTAAGAACACATATTTCCAATACCTAGCACGCCTGTATTCTCTATGAATGACATTCTTTTTAAGTGAACGTGATTTAAAATATGCAACTATTTCCCTCGTTAAAATTCGGTTTGAATCGTAATTGCCGCGAGACTTACGCACATGTGTTTATTTTGGTCGTACGAACGAATTTGTCTCCGCGCACTCTGACCTTGAAGCGTGGCTGACCATCGATAAAATAGTGGACACCCAAATTTTACCCGCGGGCTCTAACCGACCTGAGGGCGTGGCCACTGACTAATAGTGAGCACCCAAAGAACTTACAGCTGAGCTCGTTAACAGAATTGATGTTGGGTTGTCCAGAAAGCTCGCCTTAATTTGTAGTTTTTTATTTTTCAATTTATTTTAGAACATGATTGAGTGCGGTAAATAGGATTTGACTACACCTCTAATTAGAGCACAGTTCATGCCGTCTTTTCTCGGAAGAAAGTTCGAGATACTATAACCTGCGTTAATTCTGTGAACCGTTAAAATGGAATATAAAAAATTCATTTCCGCATATAATACTTTTCTATTCCCGTAAAGGAAAAAATGTCTCATAAACAACCAAAGAAATCCGCGCAGTTTCCGGTGATGGTTCTTCGTCCGGAAGGACTATACGGAAGTGGTTCGCGAGGTTCCGAGCTGGAGATTGTAGCCTTGTTGATAAAGAGCGATCAGGCAGACCATCCTCTACAGATGATGACCAAATCAAGTCATTAATTGAGAATAACCCACAGTGCACAACCCAATAATTGTCAGAGAAAGCCTCAACATATTAAAATCCGCCCTTCATGAGCACCTGGAAAAACTTGGGTTCGCAAATCGCTACGGTGTTTGAGTGCCACATTGCTTGAGTGAGAAGAACCTTTTGGATCGCATCTGTATCTGAGATTTGCTTTATAAACGGAATGAAAACGTGCCTTTTTTAACGCCAATTGTAACAGGGGAGGAAAAATAGATTGTTTACCAAAATGTTCAGAGGAAACGATCCTGGAGTAAGCGACAGGAGCCTCCATCAGCCACTCCAAAAGCGGGTCTTCCCCCTAAGAAATTTTTGTGTTCTATCTGGTGGGATTGGAAATAAATTCTGTACTATGAGCTTCTTCCTAGTAACCAGAAAATTAATTCTGAAAAATACTGCTAACGACTGGACAAGTTAAAAGCAGCGATTCAAGAAAAACGTCCAGAATTGGCCAACAGGAAAAGTGTTACTTTTTTTCAGGACAATGCAAAACAACACATTTCTTCGGAGACCAGACAAAAATTGCTGCAGCTTGGCTGGGGTGTATTACCCTGCCCTCAGTATTGTCCACCAAATATTGCTCCTTCGGATTTCCATTTATTCAGGTCTTTGTAGAATAGTCCTAATGGTTAAAGTTGTAATTACTTCGATGACTTAAAAAAATACCTCGATGAATTCTTTGCCATGAAATCCCCTCGATTCTGAGAAGAGGGTATTTTCAAGTTAACGGAAAAATGGAGACTCATTGTGCAACAAAAATGGTTCATATTTTGTTGATTAAAAATGTGATGGCTTATATTTACTGACCTTTTTCTTTCCTTCACAATCCGGCACGAACTTTCCGGACAGTCTGATATTAACCTCACGGCGCAATTTTCTGTGAATGAAAGAATGGAAACAAAACACCTCGATGTTGGTTTAGAAAATGTCTGTCGCTAGACAAACACGTTCAATTCTTTTGTGATCACACCATTGTCTGCAACATAGTGTCTCTTTTGTGATCACACCATTGTCTGCAACGAAGTGTCGATTTTCGAGCTTCGTAACACAGAACTATTAGAAACATGACACAGCTTAGCATTTTTTTAAACTAAAAATTGAGTGCTTAAATGGTCGTTAGTCTGGTATCCAATGTCTCGTGTGCAGTATGCACGTTGGTGCAATAAAAAATTAGAACGAGCAAAAACGATGGATTACGATAAGGAAGTGAACAATGACGTGAGGGAAAGCATTTCATTTTAGTCCCAAGCTGCAATAGAACAACAGCTATTAAACAGCAACTACCGCACAGCAACAGAATGTGAACGACAGTAGTTAAAACAGTTGTACACATTCGATGACAGTGAGAGAGACATCAACGGAAAAGAAAGTTTGGCATTCAGTCTCGGGAATTTGTGTGACAAAAACACGTTCATTTTTTGAAGTGTGCGTGAATCAGGCACGACGTCCACCACTTCCAGCTCATTACAAATTTTCATGTGAGCTAAGCTTTTCAGTTGCAAAGAACAACGAGGCAGCGTTTCCAGCATCAGGAAGACAAGAGAGTTTAATTTGAAACGTTGTGGATAAAACATGGAGAGAACAAGTTTAGGTATGAAACAAAATTTTCAGTAATATTTCTGTTTTACCCGCAGGTCGCTATTTAAAATCCAGTGTCTATTTCACATACACTGCAATTTACCCTCGAAATTTCACCCAAGACAGCATGAAACTCGCATACCCTACGTTTCTGGTGCGCTTATTAGGCAGTAAGCGTATAATGCGGCCTATTGATCGGCTTTGCGTCTGACGCTTGCGTGAAGCCGGACTGCAAACTAGGCGAATTTAAGGGAACTAAGCCGCTGACTGCGTCGTGACGTGATGGCGGCACTGACCGGAGACCGAATGTTGCTGGCATTGTGTTGAGGCCGCATGTTGCTGGCATTGTGTTGAGGCCGCATGTTGCTAGCATTGGGTTGAGGACGCATGTTGCTGGCATTGTGTTGAGGCCGCATGTTGCTGGCATTGTGTTGAGGCCACATGTTGCTAGCAGTGTGTTGAGGCCGCATGTTGCTGGCAGTGTGTGCTGACACCACATGTTGCTAGTAGTGTGTTGACACCACATGTTGCTAGCAGTGTGTGTTGACACCACATGTTGCTAGCAGTGTGTGTTGACACCCCATGCTGCTAGCAGTATATTGAGACCGCATGTTACTAGCAGTGCATGTTGAAACAGCATATTGTCATGTATATGTGCAGACATATTGTAGGGTGGTGGTAGAAGACCGCCATGTTGTATACAGAGTGTTAAAAAACGGGACGTACAGACTTTGACAGTAGGCTGGGACACGTAAAACAAACACCTTTTTACGAAAACTAAATATTTTAAAACCCCTTAGTTTTCAAGACCCTTGGCTTAAAATTTAACCTTGATACCCAGTTCGTCATATTTTCGTGTTTCTTAAATGGAAATGTCAAGTTGAATGGCACCTTTAAATCTGGAGATGCTCGATTACTTAGTGTTTACGAATCAGTTCCCGCTACGACTTAGTGTTGACACCATGACACATTTGTCAAATGAAGAAATGGCGGATACGCATACGGCTTACTGCGCGGCCAACGACAATGCTAGAGACGCTGCTAGGTTGTATCAGAAGCGTTTTCCCAGTCGATGTTTGCGTGGACATCGCATGTTAACAAACATACATCGTAGTCTAAGCAAAAAAGGAAGCTTCAACGCAAATAAAAGAGGTTCTGGTCGGCCCAGGGAGTTACGTGATACAGATCAGGACGACATGCTGCAATGCTTCCATGCCAGGCCTCGTACATGCACCCACGCTGTAGCACGTGAATTAGGAATATCAAACCATGTCAACGTACGGCATGTTCTTAATAACACCGATCTACGTCCTAACCATTTTCTGAAAATTCAAGACTTCTCCCAACCGACTACATCCCTCGCGTACAGTATGCACGTTGGTGCCAGGGGCAAGAACAAAACGATGAAAATTTCTTAAAGCACATTCTTTTCACCGGCGATGCTATTTTTACACGCAACGGAACGTTCAACACACATGACTTGCACAACTGGCAAGAGGATAACCCTCATGACGTGCATCGGTTCAACTACCAGCATCGGTTTAGTGTCTGTGTGTGGGCTGGAATTGTCGCCGACTATCTCATTGGTCATATCTGATGTCGTCTCCTGTATCTGAACCAGTTTATGTCATGTTTTCAAGGGACGTATTACCTGAACCGCTGGAGGATGTGCGTCTAAGTATTTGCCGTCGAATGTAGTTCCAGCGCGATAGAGGTACGGCCCATTCCGACAGGAATACTCGCCAATACCTGAACAAAGCCTGTCCGAATAGGTGGATAGGGCGTAATGAATCAGAGATATGGCCCGCAAGATCTCCAGGTATAAGTTCTTTCGATTTCCTTCTATGGGCCACATGAAATAATTGATTTATGAAACACCGGTGGAGTGAAATGTATCTTGCCGCAATGATAGCGGTCGCGGCATTTAACATAGCAGATGAACTAAAACTTTTCCATCGTGTCCAGCAGTCAATTCGGAAGAAGTATCAGACCTGCATTGATGTAGGGGGCAGATATTTTGAATAGTTATTGTAAAATTTGTCAGATAAAACATCTGTTTCTCTGTTATTCGTTTCATTTACCAATATGCCATTTCTAGACATCGAGGTTACATTTTAAACCTCATTGCCTTGAAGGTTAATGAGTTTTGAAATATTTGGTATTTGTGAAAAAAACGCTTATGTTGCGCGTCCCTGCCTACTGTCAAAGCTTGTACCTGTCGTTTTTTAACTATCTGTACATATAATGTTTGCAGTAAATATTGTTGTACTAGCATGACGGTCAAATTAGGGTTTAATGTATGTCGCTTGTTGTAAAGCATATCAAGAAACGATGGGACGTGAGCTCTTGTACAAATTTGCATTGTACAAACTCGCATGCTTATCATATGCCTAAACTATCTTAGATGAATACACAAAAGTTTTCTTTTTGTATTTCCATTACTTACTGTATTTTGATCAAAGGGTAACGAGAGCAAAAAATACACAAACATCAGAATCAGTGTCTACCTCGACGCAAGTGATGCACCACAATTTTTAAACAAGCAACCATTATTAAATGTGGAAATTTTTTACTTTGGGTGCACTTCAAAATACATGACTCGTGTGTCAATGCTTTGTTACGAGGGATTTGACCATTTCGACTACTTCGTTAACGTACCAGAACTTCCATGCCATAAGCCGCAATTCGGAAGTTAACGCACTCACTCATACCGTAATTTGAAGTTATGTAGTAGGAGCTTAAAACGTACGCTCTTATCACAATACACTCGATCCATTCACTACATGAACGCACGCAGCGCAGCGCAATTAATGTAGTTGAACACGAGGAGTAAGAGAAATTTGTTCGCAGAGTGAGTAGAGTTAAGGAAATAAAAGCGAGCACATCCCATAGCCTGCCTGACGGTCGGACGGAGGGAGGCTTAGGTTGTTTACTCTCTGAAATGATCCTCCTAACCGGGTGGCCACAAGGACAGATGGACGGACGACTCGCCGGAATGGACAAACGGACGGACGTGTGGATGACGTACGGACGGTCGAGTGAGGCATCCCACGAGTGCAGCTGCTGTCAAAATATGGGTCTTCCCTAGGGTGGTCGGCACAAGCCAGATTTGTTCCTACTGTACCGCATGAGGTTCTCTCCGGTAATATATGTAGATAAATTCACATGTCATTTGCTAAAAGAGTCAAGTTATTAGATGCTTTAAGCCATTTAAAAATGAAATGAATTCTTGAGAGTGCGATTCTTTTCAAATTTACTGACAAGTCACCATAGATGCTACAATGAGCTTGAATTTGTTAATGATACTCCTGGAATTTAGATCTCGCATGTCTGTTGACATGCTTATGAGAGTGACTTAACATGAAATAACTTTCAAAGACTTCCACACACCGTAGGAAAGTTCACAGGGCCACTGTAAAAATATCTTCCTCCACAAAACTCGTGTAAACTGCCATCGTCATCGGACGATTGCAGCCAAACTACCGTGCGTGTTTTCTGCTTGAGTTTTTTCTGCATTGCCAGCGGAAGTATGGACACCGGAACATCCTATCAAATCCTACACGTCCGTTTGTTAGTGTCATGTCGAGTGGAATGGGAGGCACAGTATTGCAGGAGAATTTCAAGGTTTTAGATTTAATTTGTACCACAAAAACTCAGGGTTTTAGATAGGATTTACGACCATAACTTCCAGTTGTGCGCAAAATGCTCGCACAGCCGTTTGGCGTGTTCAACACACATTCAATGTACGTTTTTTAAACTGTTTACTTCAGGTAAGTTTCAAGGTGTTTATTTTGCGATTCATTGCAAATTCGTACAGAAAATAAATGAATTTTTTTATTGTCCCTAAACAATCTAGTTAGTTCTAATTTTATGAATAAAGATGAGATTTAACTCTCAAATCTTGCATGATTCATAAGTTGATCTAGCCCACTTATTTCCCAAAAATGACTGCTTCATTTTTCCAGAGGAACTTCTATTCCGACAATATTAGTTTTCGTAAACAATTTCCGTAAATTTAGCGTAAGATGCTAGTTCAGTGTAAGATCCAAATTTAGAATGAGATGTAAATTGAGTGCAAGATGATCGTTTAGTGTAAGAGGCAAATCTAGTCTAAGATGCTCGTTTACATTTTTCTACACAGTACGAGTACAGTTCAATTACATTTTTCTACACAGTACTAGTACAGTTCGTTTACATTTTCCTACACAGTATGAGTACAGTTCGTTTACATTTTTCTACACAGTACGAGTGCAGTTCGTTTACATTTTTCTATACAGTACGAGTACAGTTCGTTTACATTTTTCTACACAGTACGAGTACAGTTCGTTTACATTTTCCTACACAGTACGAGTACAGAGCAGGCCTAAACCCTCGAAACTCGGCTGGCCAACTGCAATCCCAGCGCTGCAGAGGCTAAGTTAACTGGAAGGCCTCATCGGCGAGTAAATCCAAGCGCTGCGTTCTAAATTCTAAGACAAGTCAAATTTCAGGCCCGAATCTCACTGCATCACATGTGATTGCACTCTATTGTGTTATGCAACATCATTTTTCCTGTCAATTTAGCGGGATTTCTTAACTCCACTGGTTGTTAAGCAATAGAAAATGTCCATTATTTTTATGAAATTTTGTTTTCATATTATATGTACTTGTATTATATTTATTACTGGAATTACATTGAAAAAAGGAAAATTTAAAATTTAAATAACCTGACCGCAAAAGTTACCTTCCGACATTAAAATTATTTTTCGTTTTTATTATTCACAATGAAGTAAGAAATCATGGTTTTAAACCTAGAAACTATGCAAAAGTAAAATTTCGCTGCACGGTGTTACATTTCAGTCAACAGTCCAGGGAGAAGTACATGAATTGAGTTCCAAATCAAGTTGAACTAGATTGAAGTGTTACAGCTGGCTACAGTTCACTCAACTACATACTGGGTAACTACTAGACGGTGTCCTTAAAAGTTAACTTCCACTTTCTGTCGCACATGACCAGTGGTTCTCTAAGTATGGCAAGATTTTTATGCCGAGATCTCTTTGAAATTCGTAGAATGTTCGCCAGTGATAATCAACAGAATAAGACTTGTGGTAACTCTAACACTCAGGCCTAGACATGTGTATAGCCACGTGTGCTGGATGACACATTCAACCATTAGATTTGGTGACCCCTCTGAGGCTCCCTTGAAACCCCTTCATTGCTCCCAGATGACCGCAAACCTCGGGCTGACCATTTAACGACCCAATTATTATACTATAGAGATAACGCTTTATTTAGCTTCTCGTGAAAACCAGCCGCATCCCTACGTGTTCGTATGTATATGCAATAATACTGCATTTAGGTTTTGGTGAAAAGCCTATATTATCCTTCAGAAAGTGGGTTTTGAAATCTTTAGGGAAGGTAAGGGGCTGCGAGTTATTGGACTGACGAGTGGTGGCACCCTCAAGCTACACAGCGCTGGGGCCGAAATGGCATGTAGTACACAAAAGCACAGATGTTTTGGTGAAAAGATTGCCAGCAGCTTCCCAGAATGTGACGTTCCTTTGTACCCACAGAAAACTCGAAAATGATCAACGCTTCCATAATCAGTCCACCTGGTTTTCTTTCGAAGCTCTTAAGCATTTTATGAGCATAAAGAACGTTTGGTATTCATGTGCGTTTTTACATCAGGCTTGAAAGTAAAAGATAACTTTAGCGAAGAACGTCAGCTTGAAGTAGCTTTCAGGAGTTACATCAATCAATGTTTCCGTACTGAAATTAGAGAATGAAAAATAAAAGTTTCTGATACTTCTAAACATGAGTACAATTAAGTATAAAATGCACTGTTCAAGTCAAAGAAGCAAAATTTCAAAATCTGGCGCTTAGAATACAAGGAATTATCAGTTTCGAAACTGAGTAAAGCTTATAATAAAGTATCCGCGTATGGTAAATATAGCGTACGATAATCCGCTGAAAAACGCCGTTTTTTACATCTACAAATAATTGCACTTTTCAAGTCAAGTCTGCTAAGTCATGATCTACTTTTAAACGCTTTAATGACTAGGGAGCTTTCAATGAAGTCCAAACCTTGAAATTTCAACTTACAAAGTCACTCTTGACGCGAGAATAGCAGCCTCTGACAGTTGTCACATCACAGCCGCCTCACCAGAGTCCAAGTTTGAGACGTTAACACAGCAAGTTCGATCGCCGACAGCGCGGCCCGGGCACTTCACTTCCCTGGTCCAGCCCTCCATAGAGCTCGGAGAGCTGCTGGGCTGGATCCTAATCCACGCAAACTATCAAAAAAGAAAACGCGGAGAGAAGTAATTAAAGAACCTGCCCCGGGCTGCTTGAGATGCTCCCTGCAGCTGCCCAGCGAGTGTCAGCTGACCTTGGAAGCGTGGAGTAGTAATTCCTCTCCAGCACAGGCAGTGAGGTAGGGACTGGCTGCGGAGTGTGGTGATGTGCACCATATCTCCGACTCTGGTACTGTTATTAGGGGAGCAGAGGTACCTCCATCAGCACCTCTTCCAGTATTGTTGCTAGGGAAGCTGGAGATATGGGCTCAGACGTCAGAGCTGTTTGTAGTGTGGTGATACATATGGGGGATGTTACGTTCGCAAGTATTCTGGGAAATTTGAAACTAATTACAATTATTTATAGCGCAAAGTATTAACGAACGGTATGCAGTAAAATTGCTAAGTGGGAATGTACAAAAGGAAACTCTGGGTATAAATATTCTCATAATATTGCATCAGTAATTGCATGCAGGTGGTGTACGGCATTCCAATGTGTATGGGGTAAGAATTTTTGGGGATTGATGCGTCTTAACATACTGAAATTAAAGTAAACTCCTAAATTTGAGAAAATCTAGACCATGTTGTAAAGTTTTCAAGTTTCTCTTGCATTTGTCGGTCAAGAAGAGCACGCAAACATTTCAAGTATGACTTCGTGCTTCAGACGCAGACGTTTCAGAGGTCTGAGGAGCGTAAAGAAATTGAGGCGTGGAGCTCAATTGAACTGGCGATGATCCCCTAAGGTTGGCTTTTGTAAGTGGAGATGGAAGTAGGAAGTGACCATTCGATACCAAAGATTGTCACTTACTAATTAAATGATTGTGCACTTCATACTTCGCCAAATTTGAAACAAAGAGGATGACGCCTCCACCGGCCGAGCGCAGGGGCAGCCAGCTTCCTTCCGGATGGGTCGCCTCCACGTGGCGGAAGGGGCTCCCGCCGGGGAGGGGGTGTCCCAGGGCGCCCACCTCCCCAGAGCGGCAAAGGCCCATCGGGCGCGGAGGGGCCACGCTGGGGTTCGGCCGCGAGGCCGTCCTCCTAGCGAACCCTTCGTTGCGACAGAGGGCCCCGGCAGTAGCCGCGCCGGGTCCCCCCTCTTAAAACAATGGACTGGCGAGGGCCCTCCGGGGGCCCGCATGGCGGGACCCCGGAGGGGGGCCCGACCCCTGACGGGGGTTGATGGGCCGGATTTGGATTTGGGCAGCCAGCTTCAGAAAATTAAATTAGGAGGGGGATAGTGGACTCGTTTTGAGTACTGTGTGGTGAAAACGTGCAATGAAAAATAGTAAATAGGGCGAGAAAGAATAGTCCCTGATAGAAGAGAGCAGGTGAAGTTGAATGTGGTTATAGTTTCCTATCACTATTCTTTTCAAAAAACAATTTAAGAATTTGAGTAATCCAAGTGATGCAAGGATTTAAAATTATTTTCATTTACACGCACCTTTTAATTCTTTGCATTATTAATTGAAACCACGGATATTCCGTAACTTTTTTCCATCATTCGTAACTGACAGAATATACGTTCGTTTCAAATGTTAAGTTGGCACATTAACATTTCTTGCTGCTCTAGGATGTGATATGGCATTGAAGTAAAATTTAAGATTAATGATAATATTTTTATAAAATTGGCTGCCCAATTTCAAATGAAGTTTCCGGGTACATGAATCACCATACACATACGTCTGAGTTACTAATGCCAAATGACCAGTTAGGCATGCACGTTAGTTGTAAAACGATCCTTCCATTTTCTATACCGATACTCGTACATTTTGCTTCCACCGTTAGTAATCTCTCTGGCGTAGTGGAGGTTAATCTCTAAACACGAGAAAGGTAAAGTGCATTAATAAATGAAGAATAAACTAGTACTGCAATGCCTGGATTCACATGAAAGGAATTGAAAATGCTGCGGTAATCGCGACCTTTCTTGACATTCCACTCACAGTTGTGCAGGATTTTTGCTACCAGCTTGGTATAATGTACGATGATTGTCTTCCGCCTCCTCAAATATTCCCAAATCTCACTCATGAAATTTTTCTTCAATGAAAACAACACTGAAATGTTCTCAATCAAAAAATGAATATTTTTCCAACATAAGAGAAAAAATTTGCATCCATGGCAGCTGCGGCCCATTCATAAATTTGTAGTCACGAAAACATCAAACGACCTCATTGTGAATGTTTACTTGCAGGATAAGAGACTTACATACCAAATTTTCTTTACTTATCTTAAGGCAATAACTGTAAAATACTCGGGAAAATGACAAGGAAAAGTTATGAAAGGAATATTTCTACGGACGTTTAAAGTGTAGAAAATTTCTTATTTAAACGTTGTAAAATTCGACGATAGTGACACAGCATTTTATAATTAATAGGTTGTTCCATTGGCCACTCTAACGGTTGCCCCATTTGCTTATAAGATGTACTTGTAAGATGTATACTCACTCCTAACTCCCCTCCAGCAATTTCTACAGGTTCAGGCAAAATGATCTGATATATTTGTAGGTTTATAAAATGCAAATAAAGTAAAGAAACAAAAAGAGTTGTTATTTTTGAAAGTACATATGATGTCATTTTGCTTCATTATGTTTTAAGAATTAAATGATTCAAATGGGATCCATTATTCTCCACACACTGTCGAAGGTGGTGTGGACAATAATGGGACACTGGACATTTGATCTCATTGCGTGGTGACATCGGTTGGCCCGCCCGTTCACCTCCGTGCGATTTTCTTCTTTTGTGATACCTCAAGTCAAAGATACACATTAATAGCCTTCGATCTATTGAAAAACCTAAAGATGCAATTCGCCAAGAAATTACTGCCATTCCAAATGAAATGACCCACCTTCGAACACCTTCAAAAGTTGAAATGACAACTTTTGTGAACGCCTTCGACAGTGTGTTGGCAATAATGGATCCCATGTGATGGATTTAATGTTTAAAACATAATGAAACAAAATGGCATGATATGTACTTATCAAAAATATAAATACTTTTTTGTTTTTGTACTTCATTTTGCATTTTATTAAACCTACACTTGTGTCAGATCATTTTGCCAGACCCTGTTTATTTGTTATGCACGCGTATCATAAGAAAGATCGTCTAAATACTTGATCAATTTTCATGCGACTGATCTCAAAGTTCAACAGGGAGTCAGAATACGATCAATTTGCATGCTTAATATTTTATGATTTTTCCATTCAGGCATGAAAATATCAATAAAAGGAAAAAACTTGTGTAGTAGGTTATTCTCAGATACTGTTACAAATTCTGTGCAGCTTGCGTATGTTAAAAGATAGGCATAATTAAAGTGCAGAGTGCAACTTACAAGTACGTAGATGAATACACAGAGCGACGTCGAAGAGGAAGCTGACGAGATGATTGTCAATGTAAAATAGACGACCAACTGGCGGGACGTGTTGCACGTGATGCGAGTGTAGATTGCTTTTGAAATCACGAGTGAATTTTGCATGACTTTCTCAAGTTTTGAAGAAAGCTTGCCCTTTTTTGTATGGTGCCGCCACACCATAGTACGCCAAATCTCATTACATTGCTTCTTACTTCAGCCTGTAAAAAAAGTACGATACAGGTTATTAAAGTGAATCAACGAAATATTGTTCTTCAAAGCAAGCAAAAATTTATAATATTTACTTAATAAAATCCAGATTTGAAATGCTGTAAGAAGTACTGGTTCAGTGAGCAAGAGAAAAGTAAAGATGAATTACCAAGTCTAAAAAAAAATTCCGTCCTTGAAAGTTTTGTTCCAATTTCTCACCGACATACGTACGTCCTGCGAGGATCGGGGCATTTCAGTGGGCTGCCGTCTGCCTTGAACTGGGGAGTGACTATAGGCAGCTAGACTCTAGGCAGAACTAGACAGCTAGACTCTAGGCAGAGCTAGACAGCTACATTCTAGGCAGAGCTAGACAGCTGGACTCAAGGTAGAGCTAGACAGCAAGACTCGAGGCAGAGCTAGACAACTAGACTCTAGGCTGAGCTAGATAACTAAAACTGAATAGCTAATCGCTTCATGGTGAGTCACGCTGATTAGACGTGCAAGTCGTGTAGAATATACGTGCAAGTCACGTAGAGTAGGCGTGCATGTCGCGTAGAATAGACGCAAGTCACGTAGAATAGGCGTGCAAGTCGTGCAGAATAGGCGTGTAAGTGGCGTCAAATACACGCGTGAGTCCAAGTCTTAAGCACGACCAAAGTACAAGTCAGCCGGAGTTGTGCAGTTGGATTCAGTCAGGATTTGACTTGCTGTTCAAGGAAGGCCAAGCTAGGCTCGAGGCGGCCGATTCAAGGACAGGGACGCCCAGTTGTGAGCCTCTGAGGCGTCCATCATCCGCAGACCATACGGCAATAATTACCGTTCTTCAAAAACTGCTTTGTGTTACAAAAGGCAAAAGACTCGCAATTTTTATTGTCTGATTGTAATTTATTGGCTGATGTGTGTCTTTTTAAAAAACTGTATGGCACAACACTTATTATTGCCGAATGGTTGTACAGTTAGTTTATAAAATAAAAATATCTTGTACTATAAGTTTCATGAATAATCTCGTAATTGTAAGCGTTTAAGAAAGTCACCTGATCTCTCGCTAAACGTACCTATGAATCCAGTCTTCATCTTGATACCACTTTGTATTTTTGTATTCATCTTGATTATCTTTTGTAGTTTTGTAATCATCTTGATTGCATTTTTGTATTCATCTTGCTTGTATTTTTGTTTTTTCGTATTTATTTTGATTGTATTCCCAGGTTTTCGGCCGAGAGAACACTTATGTCTAGTGCTGAATTCAAAAATAAAAAAAAATAAATTGGAATTGTTCTTCATTTAACAGTTTGAAAGCTATTTGAAATTCCTGGTTATGATTAATTCTTCAAACTGAATGCATATCTCATAATACTTGCATCAAATTTCATATTAAAATAATTGAGTCAAGAAAGAGTTGCCACATACCAATTTAAAGAAAATGCAGAATAAAAGTGATGTTTTATAGGCTTTGCGACATCAAATGAATTTTTTTAAATATGTTTCAGCCACATGCAGTATACATACTACTCAGTTACAGGCCAAGTTAAAGGATGAACAAATGTGCTGACGAATTCTGTAATCTGTATTCTTTTTTTACTTGCCTCAAAACAATGCGTTTCAAGAACAATTTCTCCTAAAAAATTATATTGCTTCTGCTTTGAACTTCTCACTGTTCTTATAAACTATATTTTCCTCCTCGATATACTATATTGATAAATAAAATTTAGAGCTTTCGAAAATTACTCATCACATGAGCTCATAATGATGTGTAACTCATTAGAGAATAATTTTGTGCCTAAAACAAATCTTGACAGATCATGCAACCATCTCCAGACAGATGATTCAGAGCCAGCCCCATGAACGACAATCTGTAGAGGATGAATTCTGAAGCATATTTTTTGAGCATTGTTTCATAAGCGGATCATAAAAAACATGTAAAACACGGTTCATATTAAGATGGACCGAAAATTCCAAAAAAATAAAATAATTCTTAGACTATGGATCAATTTTTTCTACTCGGAGAGATGAAAAACGACTGCAAACACTGCACACCATCAACGAAACAACTATGTGAACTCTGACCTAATTGACATGATCTCATGAGTAACATGGTCAATTCATCCATGACTACACACGCATTTTTTGGAACTGTTTAGTGGACTTGTCTCTCTGTTGTCTCCGCGTGTCAACTTCAGCATGCAAAAAAGAACCTGTCTTGGCTATAATTATTTGAGTCACTGTCCATCTAGAACGCATGAAGAGGTTGTTTCTCAAGCAGGAATTATACCATATCATCAACCAAGTGTTAAAATGCTTGAAAATTATACGACGGTGCATGAGAATTTTGAGTGATTTCGATAGTTTATTACGCTAAGCGTACAGTACTGCAGCATGGCTAGCACGTCCTACTTGCTGTATAACGAAAAAGCTCAGACAAAGGAAAAAATTCCCTTTGAAGTTGAAGATGTTATACTCGACGTTTACAAGGTTTTAGGAAGATATGAGGAAAGATAGCTTATCTATAATTTAAAGTTCCTGCACGATTAAATTGGGAGTCTCCTTATACTTTTATTAATTCACGAAAGAAAAATATTTCTGTGCCACAAAAAATAATGACCAGCAAGTCAAGCTCATAGCGAGAACCGTTTGGGTTTGGGCTTTGACTTTGCCTTCGAACGTCGGAGGTTTTTCATCGCGATAAACAAACACTCGGCGGCCTGTTTTCCGTTAGGCGTCTCGAAATTCCGAGAAGAAATTTAGGCCCGTCCACTTGTTGTAAGTTGCGGTTTCCGGAGCAGCGTTCCGCTCCCGAGAAGCTGCACGTGGTGACGGCGGCAGGTCTCTGCCAAAAAGCGCGGGAAACCGCATCGCTCGCTCGCTTTACAACACAAAAAATAAAAATAGCCTCAGGCTTGCGCCACAACTCTCCTTAGCGCGTAGAAACAGAAGCGCGCTTCCACGGCCGAGAAATGTACAGCCAATGCAGGACTCTATTCATGGCGACACCGCGTGTTCACAGGCGCGGCTGTACGAGAGAGGGGAACTTGTTGTTGAAATTCACTTCTTTGCAGGGTTCGTGGGTCTGTGTTGTTACGCGTGAGTAGTTCTACTCACACCTGAGACATTGGACGACCAGGCAGCAGGGGCTATGAAGGGGCTGGCCAAGGTTACATCACGGCAACCGCACGGGTGCCTCACGAAGCTCTTCTATCGTCTGCAAGACGGCGGGCGAACACAATGCGAGCCCCGGCAGGGGTGGGGCGTGCGTGGTCCCCAAAGCTCTTGCATCATATTTCTCCTCTCCAGGGCTTGCTGCTTATTCTGTTGCAACGTACCTTTTGAGGGTTACGCAAGAGGTAATTGCGTGTTGAAAAGGTTCTGCAAAAGAGCCTTCGATTGAGAGGTTTTTCTTTGTGCAATGCCGTTACGGGGTAAACCTATTTCGTAAGAAATCAGATTTCGTTCACCTTTTGAATTGTGTCTGGAGTTGAATTGTTCTTACGACGTAGGCCAAATGTAAATGGGCTTGCCAAAAGATGTTAAAACTTTTTAAACTAAGTACTATGAAAAAGAAAAATTTATTGTGAGTTGTACCATTTTTATTTTGCTGAATTACTTTTTTGTGCAGCAAGCCCTAACACTAATCATCCTTAAGTTTATTCACCCTATGTTACACTCGTAAAGCTATAAGATTCTGTTTTGAATGGTTATAAGTCAAATTCACTCGCCAAGAATGTAGAAATTATGAGTTAAAATACCCTTTTATACTTTAAGAATCATTGTATATCTAAACGGAGGATTAGGCATGGAAGAAAATATAGGTTTCATGTTAGATCCTTTGGTTGATGCCGGAAACCAATTCAATCACTTGGCAACCTCAAAACGAGGACGAAAAATGGTCAAATCACTACTGCCAGGGCAAGTGCACCTGGGCGTAGCAACTAAGTTGAACTTTTAAATGCGTGCCCGTTCCTTTCTTGGGTCAACCGAGATTTAGAGTGCCATTGCACCTCGGCGAGCGAGCTCTCCGGTAAGACTTACTAATGTATAATTGTGTACATTCCCGTGTCGAATGTCTGTCCTAGGGTTGATATATTACTTTGAATGCAAGTGCGTCTAAGAGGTATCGCTTGTTTATAGATGTTTCCGCTTTCGTGCAGGTTGGACTCTCTGGTTTGGCCTGCCTGGAGCCGCACTAGGGCTGTAAAGTATTCCAGTAACATTGAATATACGGATGTTTATCTTGTTTATCTCATCTTCGTTATAATTTATTTGTAAGCGCAAGAACAGTAAACTATGGAAATTCGTTCCCAGAAATATTCGTATGATCCCTATCCCCATAAATGAACCTGGTTACTGACAACTACTTACAATTATAACAGTTCAGAGATAAAGAACGTGTCACGTACTCAAGCCATATGTTTATGGGCAGTTCACGTATCCCGATACATTTTCCGTACAGCTTGGATTTCATTCCATTAAAAAAAATTCCATTCTTAACCGATAACGAGCTCGTCAATATTTTCCTAGTCAATTCTGATTAATAAAGCTCACTATTTTTGAGAGGGGGCAGAAAGCCTGAAGACTCTGCAGTAAACACAGAAATAAATCCGAGAACTTTTCTTCGTATAAGAGCTTCTGCACGTCTGGATCTCGATGACAAGAAATGCGACATTTTTTGCATACGGCTGGATGTAAGTAGACAACGCCCGGACTCGTGCGTCTTGATACCCAGATGAAATGAAAATTTTAAATAATTAATATTCAGTATTCATCTCATCAAGAAGGAAATAGACACGAATTATTTGTTATTCACTATATTTTGCTATTAAGTCAGTAAAGCTAGCCTAATTTATCAACCTTTGGGTCTTACGTACATATGTACTGGAACACTTTTCTGAAATTCATGAATTTTTCTTTGAATGTTACTACTAACGAAGGCCTGGAAATGAGCAAAATTAGAGCCAACATTTTCAAATATTAATGCATATTTCGTTAATAATTGTTATTACTACTGAAAATAGTATTTCAAGCAATTATTCATTGAGGAACTTCAAAAATATTAATTAACAATTACAAATTTATGAATCTGCTAAGAAAACCTCTTCAAAATGAATTATTCAGTTACGCCATAAAACGAATGTAACTTCAAGTATCGCATACTAGGTTTAAAAAATATAGTTTTCAAAATCTTCTAATTTTTTACCTGATTATGTGACTCGTTCGAAATGCCCGTACAAGATTTTCTTACATTTCTGCATCTGCAATTTTGGTGCAGTAATTTCTCGAATACCATGTACACAACTACGTTATATTTCAACAGATGTTCAGTGTACTTGGGTGAAAAATTCCGTTTTAGAGCAAAACTGTCTTTTTTTATGGGTCCAAGATTTTACGGTTTTATATAAATCTGTTTCCCGTAAAATTGCAAACATCAATCATTGATTAAACATCTACGCATCTTACTCTTTGGCTGTTTAAGTCTTGTTTCACAAACAGAAATTATAAACACTTTCAATGAAGAATTATCTAATTAATGAGGCAGAGCACTGGCACGAGATCCTCGATAATGAGGAGACGTTGACGTCTTTTATTCCACCCTCTGGACTTAACTTCAGCTAAGCCCATCTTACTAAGCTGTACCCAACCTACAAACAGCTCTTAAATCGCACTCCCCTGTCAATTTTTTCAACACATCACAATTTCTCTCATCATTCAGTTTCACCGAAATATACTGTACGTAGCTTGACTGATAACATTCATTTCAACAATGTGAAAAAAAATGATTCATTCAATAAAAATGAATTCTATGGACGATAAAGTCCTTTATTTTCCCTGCACAGCGACCTCTACCGCGAAGTCATCAGTAAGCTACAACACAACCGAGTCTTTTCAGCCGGATAGGAGTTGCGTTCTGAGCGACGCTCCGGAAATACGATTGGCGAAAAGTCAACGTTGATAGTCATGAGCAACTGCTTGCGACTTGATGAGGTATTGCGTTCGGAAGATCGCTGAACGGCATCGAAGACGAATCCTATAATAGAAGCCATATTGTGCTGGTGTGCTGGTTGTGCCTGACGTACCAATAAGGGCCAAAGCCTTACGGGGACGGGGTGATCCAGTTCCCAAAAGATCCGTTATCCATCTCCATACTTGCATCACCTGTCCGTGAAACAGGAAACTAATTCGTTCTAGTCTTCATATGTATTGAAAACGATAAGCAGACTCACGTTAATTCATGAGTGAAAAGCTGCTTCATAAGCCATTTTTGTAATATGTATTTTACTCCAGTAGCAGTGAGCTTACCTTGCTCAGACCTGAACTTTGCGGAATTTCCAAATTGAGTCCACTAAATTTGTGTTCGTGAGGCACACTCATACTCGAAAGTTCTCAGTAATTATAGAATTAAATTACTAATATTCATGTACTCTCATGAAAAACAACAGATCAGTTTAAGGCAGAAGCACAAGTGCTGTTTTGAAGCGTATTTTTAGTATCGTGAAAGGGATTTAATACGCAATAACTTAGAAATAAAAGAAAAATTTCCCTGATTCTCATTTAGAAGTCTGTAGAGGCGATCAAACGCACGCGTAGTACCGGGTGCGCACACAGCGCATCTTCACATGCGCGCAGGAAGGGGGAGGAAACTAATAGGTACTGTATTCGTACACTGTAAATCAATGTATTTAATTATGTCCTCAAAATCAGAGAGATTGTTATTCATATATCAATTTGGTACTGCTGAGGAAACACAGAAAGAAAACTTTGAAAGAATTAGGGTAGAATAAAGTATATTTTACGTATTTCAGAATGAAAAAGTAATCGTACAGTTTAAAAATATTACCCTATTGTCACTTAATGTTCTGTATCTTAGCCATTCTTTAATTCTAAACAGTGAATTTTTGTTTTTATAGCCATATCCCTCGTAGCTTCTGCAAAGAAACATTCAAAAATCCTAATGCTGTCGTATCCCACAAAATTTCGCCGTTGGAATTACGTTGTTTAGTTTGGAGGCAGCGCTTGGTTACCTCAATTTGTGATTTCCTAAATTGGGTCCCGATAGATCAATTTCACTTTCATTTATCCACAAAACTTGCCGAGAATGCTTCAAGCAAATCTGTATGCTCCCCAACCAATTTCATCCGGGCATTTGCATGCGTACTTTTTCAGTAATATTGGAGATATCCTTGGTGAGCACGGCTTTCGATTGGTCATATGAATTTCATTGCTTATTGTGTATTGAGCAACACTAATTCTTTATGAAAAAAATTCATCGCATTTCTACTGTTAACGAGTAATAGTTGAAGTTTTTTAACTTGCGTACCAATTTAGTCGAAATTCTGAAAGAAGTCTTGCGTAGAGAACAAGATTTTCTCTGGTGTTCAACCATATTTACTTTATTATACATCAAAATATTGAACTAATATTGGCAAAGGTAATATATAAGCTTTCTGACATTCTCTTGTAGCTCTGACCTTCTACTAAGGTTTTAATCATCAAGCTTGTTCAGAATTTGGTCGTCCTTTGCCTTTTGCCGTGATGTCAATTTCACTGCACGAAATGCCAACGCTGGATTTCTTGTTTGAGTTTTTTAGGCTGATGATATATATTGGTAACATTACTTTACTTTAATTTTGATTACAGTTGACATTTAACAATCTAGAAAGCAAAAGAAATTCAAGAGTTTGTAATTTAAAACTTACCATGACGAACACTTGATGAAAATGTTGAAAATTATATTTCGTTTTATTTGTATAAGAGCTTTATTGGTTTCCGCAGAACATTTCATCATTTTGCACTTGAACACAATTATTATATGAATAGCGACTTTATTAATTTTGGTGTACGTAAACTATAATGAACAAATCATTTATTCCTCCCTCTACGTATGAGTGAACAAGAGCCCGAGTCAGTGAACCCATTACAGTTGTTCAGGCAAACCCATGATTGTCCAGGAAAACCCATTAAGGTGGCGAGGAGAACCCATTACAGTTGTCCAGGAAAACCTATTAAGGTAGCCAGGAGATCCCATTACAGTTGTCCAGACAAACCCATAACTGTCCAGGAGAACATATTATAGTCGACCAGGCAAACCCATAATTGTCCAGGAGAACCCATTATGGTTGTCCAGGAGAACTATAGTTGTACAGGAGAACCCATTAAAGTTGTCAAGGCAAACCCATAACTGTCCAGGAGAACCCATTATAGTTGTCCAGGAGAACCCATTATAGTTGTCCAGGAGAACCCATTATAGTTGATCAGGAAAACCATAGTTGTCTAAGAAAACCCATTATAGTTGTCCAGGAGAACCCAGAGTTGTCTACCATAACACATTCCCTGCTTTACATTCCAAGTTCCAGTTTTACGTTCCAAGTTACTGCTTTACGTTCCCAATTTCTGCTTTACTTTCCAAGCTCCTGCTTTAAGTTCCAAGCTCCTGCTTACGCTGTGCGTTACACCCACTTGCTGTTGAGTTGTGAGAGGTTCTTGTTAGGGACGTCTTCATTCATGTCGATGAAACGAAGTAAAAGCCGACTCATTAAGTGTCTTGTAGTTAAAATTATACGGAAAAACTTACCAAGGAAACAACATTTTTGAATGACGCTCGTTGATACTATGAAATTTCCTTTGTGCAGTATTTACTTGAAATAAGTTCTTGTTTTATCTAGTCCCTTATATATTCTAGCAATGGCAGAGTAAAGCAACGACTCTATGTCCTCTTTAAATTAGTTATAGCTAATTAAGAACTTAAAATCTCCGTGTTCATTGAGCTCAATTGAGCCATAGGTACTTGAAGTTAAATTGCTGCAAAAAGTCGTTCAGTCAAGTTGTACAAGGATCGATCACAGCGAGTTTTTGGTCTTCGTGGTCGAATGTATTGAAGTTATCTCACAATGGACATTCTAACGGTAACCACTTTGAAATCCCGGCGGTTTTCCACTGACTCACGACCCCATGCATTAGCGCCGTTCACTGAATTGTTTTGACCAGGCACTAATTTATTAGAGCATTTGGACCCTTTTGTGCGGCCACCCACGTACGTTCTCCGCGCAATTTTGGCGCTCCCTCGCTGTCGCACGGGAGAGCTGGTGAGCTAAAGCTGAGGGTCCTGCTGCTGCAGGAACGAGGCGCATGATAATGAAGTCGCGAGTGTACCGCACTCACTGGCATGGTGCGATAGGGCGACTGTAGGTCCCAAGATAACACTTGCTAATTGCACACCCCACCGGAAGTTCGCTCTTGTAGTCCAGCCCTCATATGCCGTATTTGCACTCATAAATGAAGGGTGACTGTCTTCCCACCGTCCGCCTGTCAGGACGTACTGATGTCTATTAAAAAAAGCATCTTAATCAAGCAAGCTACAGAGAAGTGTGCTGGTTGATGGACATAACTGTTGTAACTAGTTTCACTAGTGCTCATTCAATGTTCTATACGTTTGAAATATAGAGTTACGATAACATTTTTTAAAGAAATTCATGTGACCATCAAAATAGACAGTTATAACCTTTGTTGCCTTGAGATGATTGATACCCGAGCTAAAAAATGATAGATATGCGTGACTGAACTAAGGATGAGAATATAAATTCAATTACAATATTACCGCCTTTGTTGAAAGACGACTAAGGCGCTGGTAAAAACAACTTCAATTAGGAAATTGATGCTGAAGACGGTGATCAAATAATAGGCATTCTTGAATCGAGCCTGAGACAAATGTAAGAATAGGAATACCAACGGTACGAAATGTATTAGTTACTCTCTGAGACAAGGTAAAAAATGTGACGAAAAAAATGTTAAACGAAAAAATGGCATGAATGTGAAAATGACCATCAAAAATATTATGAAAATAATTTCTGAAGTAATTACTATTACCGTGAGGCAGTGCACGGTTATGTATATTTAGTGCAGCAAAGTGTTTACCATAGCTGTTGACTCATCCGAGCGTAAGTGCATCTCAACTGCTAGGATCTAACTTCCTGTTGTTTAAACGACGCAGATGAGATTTTCTCGCCATCATTCTAGTGCGACGCATGGAAGTGGATTGTAATGTCACATCTAAGACCATTACCCCAAAGCGGAAATGCTTAAATAGTACGACGACATTATTCAGGAACAATTATTTTTGCAGTTCCGATCAATACCTGCTAGAGGCGTGAGTGCGATATGTTCGCACAAAGCTGAGCTTCCATCCTTTTCAGTTCAAGATCGAATGTACTTTCTTCTCAGTTCATGTACGTGTTACTCGATTCCTGGGTCATAAAGCGTCAATTATCTGTTTCCATTGTATTGATAACACCTTTTGTTTGAGCTAGCCTTGTTCAGAGCTCAGACATAGCCATAAAACTCCTGTTCTCACATCCTTAAATGGGCTACGGCATTTCCTTACATAGAACACACACACAGCCAGTGTTTACAGAGCCATTTTTATTTTCTGTGCCAACTGCAGGAGCTCCCAAACATAATATGACTCATTCTCATGCAATGCTATATACAGCCAGCAATTAGATTCATGAGAGAAGTAAAATTTATGTTTCGTATTTTTTCGCAAAATTACGCCCACCTTCTAATAAGAAACTCCGTCAAAAACATATTAGGGATAAGGTGGTGCGTTGAGCTATCTTTAAGTCCAGGATGTCCCTATAAAAAGTAAGCTGAATTTAACCACCGTGCTTACTATACATGCTTCTTGTATGCATTAGATAATATATTTTGGTTTTTATTGCTTACGAGTACATAAATTGTGTCTTTGTTCAGTAAATAAACAAGACATACTATCTTATGTATGCCAGCGGTATAGTACCTACCTACGGTGATCAAGTTCGGTTAACTTGTATGTCTGTCACCATGTTTACTCTGACAAACTTTTACTGTGAAGAAAGCTTTAACATACAACGTTTGTTCTCTGTGACAAGAGGCGGGAGGGTTTGTTCTCAGGAGCTCTTTTCTTGTACCCACGCTTGGTTGACGCAGTGAACACGAGGCTGCCACGCTGCACATTTATTACATAGCAAGGTAAAAAACTCTTTCAACCGCATGAACATTTTGTATAAAGATAAATTCACATTGTGAAGTTGTCATCCCTCGTTAGGAGGGTGTTGGTCTGAAGCGAAGATGCAGTATATGTAGAGCATAATTGCAAGACGTGTCGCAGTTCTCCGATTCTTAGATCTCCTTATTTCGTCTTTACAGAGTGTTCCAAAAAAATGTATGTTTTCAACCCCTTTCATTCAGCTTATTGCGAGGAGTTCATTTTACGGTGAAGAATAATGAAATTTCGTAAAAGAAAGAGAATAAAATTTCCAACAATATGCAACAAACAGATTTGAAATACATGCATATTCATAGGAGATATAAGCTTTCAAAAAAAGGGGTACATTTTTTTGGAACACTCTGTATAGCAATAGTTTTTATTCATGAGTCGTTTACGAATATCAAACTCTGTAAATTGGAAGGATACCTTGAGGAATCGAACTTAGTACACACGTAAGTGAGTTGCTGTGCTGACTACAACGTAACTCAGACAACTCAATAGTTTACTACCAATAGATTAAAATTGAAATTCAGTGGAAGCTACGCGAGATTAGCCAGAATAAAAGGGAAAGTCGTTGTGCAGGTCTCCAAGGTTTTGTTGAAACTAGCTCGTAAATAATCACCAGTGAAGTGTTCATAAATCACAGTTCATTTTCACCTGGAAAATTTTTAAAAACTATCTAAGTGGGGAATTACTTGTGAATTTCTGCAGTACGGGTTATGAATAAAATGATATCAGTTGTATGAAAGTTAATTTTTATGTATCGAGTGTTCCTCGAAAAGTCTACACAAATACTGAATACAAACAAAAGCCGAGCACATGATCAATTAGTGAGCGTAACCTTATGCCCATGATCAGGATTTAGGAGTGACACAATCCCAGTTTGACTTTTCACCGCCTAAAAGAAGCACAAGCTTGGGCTGCCCACTATAGAGACGATCATGGATGATGCTCAGGCGAAAAAGTCAAGTAGGGATGTAGCTGGCGAGCCTGAGAGAGCGGCAGGCTGGTCCACGAGGGGCGAGTTTCAGCGTCAAGTTCTGAGAACTGATACTCGACAGAAGCAAGAAGTCTTCTAAAAAGCAGAGCTAAGAATACATGTATACTGCAGTCATTCACTCGTAACCGCTGATTACGCTTTCGGTGCTCACATCCTGCGACTTGAATACATGCTCATTTAGATGGAACGGTTTTATTGATCAGGTAATTCATTTTCTACCCAAATTAGTGACCGTGTCAGTACCTCAAGCACTTGTAAACAAATCTTTACTCTCTTCAGAAGCGGAGCTTAGAACTGCCATCGAATTGTGATCATTTATGATGTACGGATAATTAGCCATGAAGTTTCCAGAGTCAGAATTATAAGACTATAATAATGATTTCATTTATCAGAAACTCGGCCAACGAATATTTTTAAATTAAGTATGTAATTCATAAACTTTTGATATGAAGGAAACTCTACAGTTTTAAGGCTTTTTTTTTCAAAATGAGGTGAACATTATTCCTTTAGGGGTGAATGATGAGATTTGTGAGTATAAATTATGAGTCAGAAATGACATATCGTCAAGTAACAATTCCATCTCTCTAGAATAGTAAAAATTCCATGGAATAATTAAGTAACAAAAATAATTTGTTTGCATTATCAACAGCAGATTAAGCGCTGCAAACACGGATTGAGTTTCATCATGGTAGAAAGTAATATTAGTTTTTCAATACGTATTTTAACTTTTTATTTTTGAGGATGTTGCGTGAGTTCAGCACGTTTGATTAATCCCAAAGATTTCCATAGCGATGCGCTTCAGGAGCTGGCGGCTCCGGATCTCCTCCATGAAGACAATCAAGCTGTGATTTTTTAAGTCGTAGCAAAAAAAATTCGCGCAGTGTGGTAAAACCTCCACCCACCACGAGGTGTAATTACTGAAGAAACCACAAACCCATTGATGGGAGCCAACGTGTTCTAAAATGCACGAATCGTGGCAATAAACCATACTTCAACACTGATTGTAATACTGTACCGACAGTTACCCGCTTTCGATACAAACTGTGCACCGAGTTTCTTTGCAAACACTGTTTTTTAATACCAGTGTTGATCCGAGGTTTGGACTAGTTAGGAGCATACGAGGAATGATCAATGCGTCATAAATAGAGCAGAATGATGTTCCCTGACGAGGCGAGTTTCTAGTTTTCTCCCCACAGAGTAAGTGTTTATGTCTGGAAACATCCGGGAAATTTCCCATCCAGAGTTTTCTATTCCATAATATACAACGAAGCACCAAAGTGATTTTAGGTATGTTGGCCAACTGAACAGGGGTGTTTTCGGATCCTATCGGAGATGCGAGTGGTCGAGTCTGCAGTCATATAATACCTGGATATTATTTTGTAAGATCAACTGTGTGTCATTTTCTAGATCCATGTGGATGTTTCGTATGTTGGATTCACCCCGAGACAATTTAACTGAACGGAAGAAAGAGTTGGATGCATCAACCTAATAGGTATTATGAATGTATTGTCGAAGTACTAGACTAACTAGAGTAACAAATATAGCCCTTTTCCTCACAGAGACTGTACGAGTTTGACTGCCTTCATCCAAGTTTCCTTGTAGAAGTAGAATACAGAATATAGCAGGCACATGCACTTCACCTCCGGATGCTTAGTATTTCTTCCAGACGTGTATCAACAAAATACGAACCTACAAGGATTTGCCAGCGGTACGTACATATGTACGTACGGACCGGTATCATAGGACATGCTTAGTGCAAATACCACATTATAAATTAGCGCAGTTAACCAGGAGACTTTAAAGGCAGTTATTCGCAGTGATGGTAGTTCTATGACGTATTCTGGTTGTTTTGAGCAGCCTATCTTTATAGACGAGAAATTAGCTAGTGGCCTCTTGCAGATCTTGGCCAGAAATTGTCCTCGGCAACAATGTTCGTCCCTAAAACGAATATAACGACTGCGCCACTGCGCTGCCGGTGAGTGAACTCTGAGAAAAGCGTCAAGAAACTGCGTTAAAAACTGCACCGATTTTCAATAGTGTAGGGTCAGAAAACTGAATTCAAAATATCTTCTCTAACTCCAAGTGAAGTTCCGTGTCATCAATATCTTTGTATTTTAAAACAGCACATACTACCAGTAATAATTTTAGACTAGCACGTAATGCAACATTCATGAGAATCCAAGCAGCGCCGTTTCAAGAAAACACAAGACGATATACGGCACTTACATTGAGATATTTGCAGAAGAAGTATGAAAAAGTAGAGCCTGTGAACCTTGGTAGTCCCCAAGCCTCAATGTAATTGAGTATTATAGAGCGCCGAGGACAGACAAGTTTGAAGTAAATTTTCTCCACCTCGTCTGTTACACAACTAAAGCAGACTTGTAGAATTACTGCAGATTCCTGTACGTAAAATTCAGTAAATATATTAGTTTATTTCAATGTAGAAGGAGCATGCTAAAAACACAGGAGAAAGGCCATTTTTACGTTAAATTTGTTTATTTAACATATATTGTCAAGTTCATGTAGATGTGCTGGTAAAAATTTTGTAGTTGCTTGGTTAAAGTGGCTTTTGGAATATTTTTTAAATTTTGTACATATGCTAAACTTATTTTCAAAAATTTTAACTTAGACCTTTGCATGTATTGACAGCGTTTTCTAAAGGACCCGTATCTCCCGCTGTTTCTGAGAATTTTTCACTCGATTAAACATCGATTTTAGACAAATCGTTTTATCTCTTTTTTTATGTCGCTTCCAAACATATTGCAGGATAAAATTTGACGTATACTTCAGATTTTTATCCCCTGAATACATGTCAGTGTTGCGACCGACGCTATGATGATACCTTCTAAAGCATTTATGATTCATTTTGCAGACCGCATTTGGTCGTGGTAAGTGCGGGTCCAAAACCTGCCGACACGATTGACCAATCTCTGCTCCGAGTTCTGTCCAGCAGAACGGCGCAGTGTTTTCTCCATCTGCTAATTTTCAGTATAAGAACCAGGTCTCATCGACCGTACATGTGTCGTGCTGTATTACATCAATTTAAGATGAAACTACACCATCATGTTTACCAAAGAGTCCTGAAATTTCATTAACGGTTGATTTCCTTTCTTAGAGTAACTTTGTAAAGAGCTTGTCTTTTGTGCCCGGTATAGATGAGGAAGCGTCATGTTTCTTATTTATTACGTTAACTGAAAATGAATTGAATTTTTTTACCGGTTCCCCATCCGTTAAAGGTCTTTATTTACAACATGTCATATCTTTCCAGTCTTCTGACTATATTTCTATCATATTTTTTCTCCTGAAGAACTGCTATCGTGTTTTTTATCGGTGTGTTAGGCCAACACGTTAATAGGAATTAGTTTGGTTCCTTTGAAGTTATGGATGATACCACAAACGTATTTTCAAGTGTGTCAAACGTTGCTTTCAAGTATATTCGTGTGGTATATAAGTCTCATTTTCCCGATAAAACGGCACACTTCTTGAAACAACTTTGTTGTGTGCATTGATTTTGTGTACATATCAACAGACAAATGAATCGCAAACGAGAGGCAGAACATGGCATTCTTCAAAAATTGATTTTTTTTGACAGGTGAGTCGATTAGGTATCATTCAGTACTGATCTGCCCTATTATCAGACGGGATTCCAATATCTTATGGCGTACATAATCCCAAACAATTGTTATTACGTCAAACAAAATTGTATACGGCAAATTTGAGCGCCTGTACACGAGATAAAGTCACAGAATGGGATACTTCAAAATTTAATTTTCAATAGAAGACTCATAACTTCATAATCCATTTACGAGACTGAAAGTCGGGTTTCAAAGCTGGAGCTCTGCAAAACTAATTCAATGCTGTAAAAATAATACCTGAGTATTCAGAAGCCCTATGATCGCAGATACTCGTACATTTTTGTGCAGAAGGGAGATAGAAGTAACTGCACAAATGAAATTTGATTTTTATCAAACATCTAGTTAGCCAATATTCGTAGAACTCAAGCAGAATATAGATTTTATAATTTACAGAGACAATATAAAATAAAATTTTTTCTTTTACAAGCATATGGTCTCTATACACATATAACATACTTGGCACAGGACAAAAGTATTCAACCAAAATAGTTTTTGACGAGTAAAAATCAATTGTGAAACCATCGTTGGCAATTACTGTTCGGAGACAGTTTTCATATGAAGAAATCAATTGTTCGTAAGCTTGTGGTAGCATACAAACCCATTCTTATAAACGCATATTTTTTATTGCCTCAAGATTCCTTGGACTTCTCTTATGAACTTTCTTCTTCAATGTCGCCCAAAGATATTCGATTATAGGACAGAGGTCCAAGTAATGGTTTGGGCAAGGGAGAACATCGATTTTGTTTTTCATAAATCATTCGAATGTTGATTCTACTTTGTATTTTAGAATTTTTTTTGTGGTTTTGGAATAAGGTTTCTTATTTAAGACGAGACTCTCCTCCATTTGTGGGCTCCGTGGCATAGTGGTAGCGTGGTGGTCTTGTAAGCGAAAGGATCTGGGTTCGACACTCGGCTCAGGGAGGCATTTTCACGTAACTGCGGAGTACTTCCCTAGGAAAAGGAAGTTTAAACCACA